>ATSW01013693.1:0-11587 GCA_000444245.1 Botryllus schlosseri | reverse complement strand
GCTGATCTGATACTTAGCCTACCTACGTCATTGCGGATCTCACGCAAAAGCCGGTGTCGGTCTGTGCTAATCTATAGTCTGCGTTCCATAACGAGATCGGTGATGATATTTCCAATGGTATATCTCGATGATCGCATGAAACAGCTAACCAAGATTCTCGGTTTGCATTCAAGTATTCGCATAATTTTATGTTCGCCAATGTCCATTTCACTGTGAAATTGAAATTGTGGCCTTCAAACCATTTGCTTACAATCCCCTGTCAATTGCGATAGCTATTTCATTTTCGATGTCGGCTAACAGCTGATCATTCGATCAGCCTATTCCTCGATCTATTTTACTCAAAGTTCGGTGTTCGTCTGTTTGCATTGATTTTGACAGTGTACCATACCGGAATGGGTTATGAGATTACGTATGCTACTTCTCGATGATTTCTTGTAACAGTATACTAAGTTACGGCTTTTATTCATGTATTTATATATTAATATATTTTCCAACGGCGATTTCGCAGCAGACTTATAGACAGTGAGCCGTATGTGTTGTGTCACAGTCTCCAGTTTCAAGGCCAAAATGTCCTACGTTGTTCCGAGACCGAAGTTCCGAGGCTGCTGTCCTTAGTTCTTCAAAGACCATTCAAATTGATGTTCTGGATTCAATATGACAGGCCCAATCTATGAGATAACAATTGCGTATGTGTCCGAACTCGTTGACCTTTCCAGTTAGGCTTACGCAATCTCTCGAGTTCTAGTCATTGGAATTAGTCAGGTCAAGTCAAGTGCGAACATGAATCGTATTGAATCTTTATTCCGTACGTAGTTTACGCAGTTGCCTTTAGAGCGAAAATGAGAGGTCTAGAAGTTGTCCAGTCTATTGATCCAATCGTACGCCGGGTGCCTCCGCTTTGGTTGTCTATTATCACCTGGTCGTAACCAGAGATGGCCACAGTTCGGTTCAGGAGCAGGAGCAGGATTTCAATGTTTTTTTACCTGGCCGGACTGGATCCGGATTTCGAATTTGGGGTGACGGTCGGATTTTAGGGTCTATCGATTTGCGTAATCTATAACTCTACCATGAAATCAAAACGCATGCTACTAAGGATGACCTGATACTTGATTCGTGGCATAGGGACGATTCTTAGTTCACGTACATTTTGTAAAATAATCCTTTGATTAAAAATAAATGAATAAAACATTTGTTACCACACTTCAAGTCACGGCTCACCGGCAAACCTCTCGCGGCACCTACGTTAAAATCACTGTCGTCGGGAAATTCATGTGACCATCATAAAGTTACTTTTTTACGTTGGAAAACGCCATTGTGACGTCATGTTGATAAAAGTCGCTCGCAGCCCTTGCCCCACCACCCGATATTGTCACGAGCCGCCACTGAATCACAACATACCTGCTACCCGTTGGATGCCGGTGAAATGCAATTGCTACTGAATCCATCATTCCGATTTTTATAATGTAACTGTGACATATTGACCAATTTGTCTTCTTTGTGTACAACAATATGAAGGATAAGTTGATTTGAAACTAATACACGACGCGGCGATGATTTGGGAATGCTTTCGTGTGAGGCAGAGCTCGCAGCGATAAATTGGCCGTCGTTGGCAGAGGGTTGTGTATAAAACAAAAAATCTATTGAAAAGAAACATGTTTAAACCAAGGACCTGTGGCGAGATAGCGCAGTGGTAGCCTATAATCCGCGGCTGCAACACCAATGGATTGCGGGTTCGAGTCCGACCGAGGTCGGCTTCAGAATTCCTATACCTAAGTGTTGGGGTTTATCTAGGCTCCTCCTCAATGGCTTCTGGAGGGGAATACACGCATTTGTTAAAACATTATATACCGGACGGTGCACATATTTACGGAGACACATGCGCAATTACTGTTACCAGTTAACTGCTCTGGAACGTATGTATCGAAACGTTTATTGCGTGTTGTTCACAAAAACTTATTTTTAACTCTGGAGTCTGGATAACCAATGATGGCATCCCAAACGCATCCAGCACGACCAGTATGGCGCGAAATACCTCATTCGCAAAATTTCGAGGGTTACCGGTATCGGTTCATAGTACGTTGTTGCAGTTATAGGCGACTGTCTTGCATACTGGTGTGGTTGTGTGTCTTGTGTACTCAAACAAGCATATATACCTCAGGGGTGGCCAACCTGCGACCATAGAAGGAAATTTGTGCGGCCGTGGAACATATACGTAATTGAATAGTATATTCATATTGAAATAAACCCGAATATTTTCGGCTGACACTCGTCAGGGGTAATCGTCAGCAACTAGTAGAGAATTGGAAAGAACATTGTATATCAACAATCGTATCACAAAATATGACGTCACCAGCATGAAATTTCAAACGAGAGAGCGTTCAATGTACTATTTTCAGGTGGTACACGAACTCCTTTTGTTGACAGAGTTTTGGTTGATGTTTTGATAAAAGTCGACGTAATATACGTAATTCAATTAGTAGGCCTATGTGTTGGTGGTCGTCGACATGCAGATTGAATTTACGAATTTACGATTTTAATTAATCTTGAAATTTTCTTCGCGCTGAGCGCGTTATAATGTGACTTCATTTTTCGATTTTAATGTAGTAGCGCTCTTTGCAATCAGAGCTCCACAGAACAGATGCGAACAGCAGAGGAAAATGATGCGCCTCATATAGAAATACCAATTTGCAATCATGTGCTCCTCACCATACCGATAATCCTGATGAGAAGTCAAAAAGTAACGTCATTCAACAAAGTGACTAATCACAATTTGCCCACTCGAAGATGCATCATAATTTATAACTTGTCCTACATTTTCTCAAAAGCCCCCTCCCTCAACTCTACTGGTGAGTCTGATCACGTGGGCTGAGAAAGCATTAATGTTTGATGGCAATATGTAAAACTACGAATAACAATGCTGAAATTTATAAGTGAATCTGAAAAAAGTTTCGAAAATATACGGTAAATATATAACTCCTTTGACGAAATAGACTTCCAAACCCTGTCATATACGGACCAAAAATATCTTTAACCATGAGGACTATCGCCTTGCAGCATTCTTACAGGGGCGGTGACGGCGGTCATCCTCATCAGAACATTCATTCCGTACCAATGATCTATATCTACGTAATGCTGTTGAACCGACTATTTCGAGGGTTCCAACCATCCCATATCGTATACGTCGGCTATATCGGGTGGTAATCGTCGTCCGTAGGCTCATACAACATGTTTTTGAAAAGTATTTACACNATTATGGCACAATTTATNAAAAAAAAGACACAATTTTTTAAAAGGATAACAAATAAAGTATCAGTGCCCCTCCCCCTTCAACATTAGATAATATAACTAAAGTTGTTCTGCAGTTATTACAATTAATAGGAGGACGGATGAAGCTGAGGTGTATGTCACCATCCTCATTATATTGGGTTTGAGAAACATCGAATATTTCGATGTCAAGTCGGTTTTTACTGTGAGTCAGAAGCTTTGTCACGGCATTGAAAGCACGTTCTACCAAATATGATCGGGAAAGGGCAACCCGACTCCAGGGAGATTACTGCTGTTTNATTCAATTGTGAATCCGGAACGGTTGAGGGTAAGAGATATTTAACTTTGACGGGAACGCGAAATTGTTCCAACATGTAATCGNCTCCTCAATCATTTCATGCTCAAAAACTTCACATAAATGGATTGATTATTATTTATCCAGTAAGGAACTTCTAATTGGAATATATCTTGAAATCAAATTACCATATCCTTGTGCAGATTTTCTAGNTGATTGCTGTATGCTTCTTCGTCAAAGTCAGATATGAGAGCGCGGGGCCGGTATCAAGCTTGCGGGGCAAGCTTGAAAATTAGGAATGACAGTGCCTTCTTCACCTTGATCAGATTTCATCATTTCCAAAAGCGGGTAAATTCGACCCATAAAATTTGGAGAATATGCCCGACTAATAAGCGATATCTTTTTTCGCAGCCAGAACGCCATGTTCAAGGTCAGGGTCGCAACAGTGTAAAGATTCCACGATCGTTTGAAGCAGGGAGTATAATCGTAGGGGGCAGTTTCCCTTAAAAGGTCATCGCACCTTGCTGTGCAGTGCAGCAATAAATGTTCATAAACATCACAGTTCCCACCACGCTTTCTGGTGATTCTGCCGACTGCTGTCCATTGATAGGCAGGGTCAACATTGTCAAGTAACATTGTACATGTACGTTACAACTGACTGACTCCTGAAACGACCATAAATTGACTTGAAAGAGTTGATTTTGCATTTTTACTGCGTTTTATTCGTGCGGTCTTATTCATCAATCGTTTCAACACTATACGCAGCAGTTGCCCTCTAAACCGACACCACGCTGGCGCCCACTTTGGGAACCACTGGATCAAACGGTCATCATCAACAAATATACTGCTTTTTCTGATCGCCTATATAAGTCTTCATCAAACGCACNATTTATGAAAGTATGGTCCTCAGGTTTTGATCACTTGAGCAGTAACAGTTACTAAACAACAGTGGTTTTCAACTTGGGGTCGCGACCTCTGGAGTGTCGTTTGCCTTTTATCTGTNGGTCGCAAGGTGCTGACCCTTTTATTTTTNAAGTAATCAGCTTCCCAAATACGCTTTGACTATACGTCGGAGCGAAGGTGACCGACCCTCTTTTTACTAATCAGCTCACCAGATGTAAATATGAGTCGCGAAATATTTGGGTACCTCTGCTATACAGTAATTATGATGTTGAAATGACGCAGCGCAAAGAAATTNGGGTGTACCTCTATTTAGTGAAACATACCTTGCATATACCGACATGGGGCAAATATTATATTGTTCAATACATCGCACCAAAAATGCTGAGGAGATGAGTTTATCCTCACTGAAAAAGGATAAAACGACAGATATTTCTCTCATATATCATCAAAACCGTAATGCAGCAGGAGAAAATTCAGGAATCCTACCGCAGGGTGCTATATTTCAGAGTAACCGATAGATATATTGCGTAAAGTCGAAGTGCAATGTTGTTTATAACAGCGAAGTATGGCGGCAATACGCAAGTAAAACGANATTNGAACCTAATGAAGCAACGGAAGAANGGAAGGCCAAATATTCTCAGCGATATGTGTTTTCATCGACTTCTGACCGAAAATCACGGTTTTATTCTTGAAATTATGAGTCACAGATGTCCAGTGCCGGGAATCTATACGAAAACGCGGGATACATGTGNACATCAACACGTTTATATAGGCTNATAACGTAGAACCTATTGGGATTTGCAAAANTCGCTCTCAAAATTATTCTACCAATAATATGGAGTAATTGGCTACAGCTCAGTATAATTTGGTATACTTCAAGTATCATTACAAGTATCTCGCTGAGCCCTGTGTAGAACGGTCNGATATGTTCAATAACTAACAATGGCATATCATGCGGAGTCATGTTTTCTAGTTGGAGCTCGTATCGAACTAATAAAACTTCGATTTCNCGCGAATTCCATCGAGTCCAGAGCTCGAAAAATCTATACACTTGAAATTGCATTCTTTATNGAACTAACAGCCATTCGACGTAAGTGTCATAGATCAATTTTGGATGCGGTTTGCCGGTGATATGGTATGTCATATCGCCCGAAACAACTGTTGAACNCCACCAATACTTAATACTCTCCAGGCCGCTAGTTTATTCTCATGCGTATCGAGTCTCGCGCGAAGTCATTTGTCAGTNTATTGGAGNTCTCACATTTCATCAGCGTGCTGCCTACTCAACGCCATGCGTGTAATTAGCAGCATTATACTAACGGTAACATCATCGGACACCGCATATAGTTGATAACGCTCTGTGTGGCACAATTTACGAGACACAATTTACGAGACCAGTTATGTCCTAGAAAAGGAACCCAACTATTCTCGGAGGATTCACAATCATACCGTCCATATCTGTACGTTAGGGTTTTATTTATAGCTGGTAGGTTTTCGCCGGTCTTATGAGAACCATTGAACTCGGCTATATGCTAAAGATCGCGTGCATCCTTTATCTTTCTCGCCGCTGCACTGTGTTTGTGAGTTCTTGACCTTCCAGAATGCCAAGACAGGCGGAATCATCTATCTAAGGTGTCAGCATTGCGTCTTGTTGAGGCAGGCTTATTTATATCGCATTACAACTGTTTCCGCATAACTCCGTTAAAACGTCCGTATTTCATAGCAACTTGTGTCGGTTCATTTTGCTAATGGGGCGCTAGTCCCTCATTAACATATGAGTAACGTGGAGCTTATTTTTAACGTTTTTATAAGAATTCTATAGGGTGAATCAAGTGGTGTTCTTTAACGGCGAGATTCCCACCTCGCCAATTCGCGATAAGTACCATATCAGAGAATATCCAGTGTCGTATGAAATCGGAGCTAATTGCTCATCACCTCAACAAAATGATAGTCCTTTGTCAGCCGAAGCTTCTCATCTATTTTGTAAATTGTATGACTAGCAAGATTGCGGTGGGAATGCCGTCGTATTATTTCGGGAACACCGGCCGGCGGGCTCTCTTTTGACACATGGGTGTGCTTAGGGTTGCATTTAAAACTAAAAATCAATTTCAAACAAATATGTTTAAAACATAACCCAAGTATAAAACACGTTTTTTTATTTGATTTTAGCCATGACGTCATTGATATAATTGCGAAAATTGAATTGAAAATATAGGGTAAATAGCTCCTTTGACGAAAAAGGCTTCCGATCCCTGTCATAAACGGACAAAAAATATCTTTAACCAAGAACCCATCGTCACGAAGCATTTTTGCGGTCGGCGGTCATTATCATAAGAACATCCATTCGGTACCAATGATCCACATATCCGAATTAACCCATGTTGCCGAATTTGTGATATCGTGTGACAGATTTAAAAACCGTAAAACGCTATTTGTTTTAAATGAGCTCTGTATGCTAGTCAATATTCGCAGGGATATATATATGCGTGCAGTTGATACCGATCATATTTAATGGATTTGTGCTCGAACTTCAAAACGTAGTATTCACCACATATAACCGTACGGCCACAACTTCTATCACGTCTCGATGAGTTCTTCCTGGCCAGCAATGCGATAATTTAAGCCATTTATAGGTAAATGACTTGTGAATTGTCATACGAAATTTTTGCCGTGGCGCACCAGACCGACAAGGTAGTAAGCGCCACATTGTCTCATTTTCACGATTAAAAATAATAATAATATGCTCGCATAATTGACCCCGTAATCCTACTTTTATCAGATGAGTCTGCTACGGCATATAGCAGGCCTGGGCAAAGTGCGGCCCGCGGAGATATTTTGTGCGGCCCAGGAAAGTTTGCTTGAAATTGAAAATATAAACCTATACTTTTTAATGTTGCTACGTGGACCAAAACTATAGGATGTATTAACTGAACCGTAAATTCGTTTACTACCAAGCCTGTTGATTAACATGCCGCGATGTAGGTAATAGGCCTATCCTCTTTTTAGATTTCCCAAATATGGTATTGGTAACCCTACAATATATATGCAATTACCAATATAATTAACCGATTGAATCATGAATCATGGAAAAAATCTCGTTCAGAAGCAGTGTTAAAAACGTGCATCCCGATAGGGTCTGGTTTGGGGGCGATGCCCCCAGGACTTTGGTTTTTAATACTATAGGGGGCAAGACCAACGTTTGGGGGCTGACGACGGGCTGTTTCGGGCATACCAAATACACTTTAATGTATATGTGTATGTATATGGGTTTAAAGTGAGGTCAAAATGTATCATGTTTAACATTGTTTCAAAATATGACGGCAAATAAATATGTTTTTGGTAACTAACCGTCACTTTCTCGTTCCCAGTATCAACACATCCACTGATCACCATTTAGTGTAATTCCCTGCTTTCAATTTAGAAATAAAATCAATACGTTGGAGAATACAGTGAAAATTTCTGACGGCCCGCCAACATATTTTCTGCATCTCATTTGGCACGCGGAAAAAAATAATCGCCCACCCCTGGCCTATAGGTTCTCTCAAATACTAGTTCCCGTTGGTTATGGGTATACCATTTAAGTGATGCTGAATTCCATTCGCGCATACTTTGCATTGACGCTTTCAACTTGAATTGAATAAAAACTGCGTCAGTGACAAGTTGGCTATGATTGATTTGGAACGTACTGAAGCACGTCGCCTTTAACAGACTTTTAGAAAGATATAGCAGTGTTTTCGCCAATAATTTGCGAGTAGTGTATGGAAATAGGGGAGAATATGACATACTTTTCCATGATCGCCTGCGGACCGCCTCTTTAACACAGTGGTTAAAAAGACAAGACTTCATTCGTCAAAGCGATGCCCATGTACGGGGAAATTACTTTCCGTTTGGTGAAATATAATCAAAAGCTTCGGGTTTTAATATATTTCTATCATTAATATATTATTAAAATGTATAATCAAATGCATGTTCCGGGTCGCAGGCAGATGTCTCCGTCGTCTTACGTGGCAAACAGCGCAGTCAATGAGCCATTGAATAACGCTGGAGTTCCCCAATAACGGATATATTTGCTTTAAAATGCCTACCACACCTTGACCTTTCGCTGTTAAGCAATGATTTTTAGATTGTTATACCGGGAGTGATGAGTATAGGTATCGATGAGTCACTCAAATTCGTCTAGGATTACTTCGGGATTCGAGTGTCGGAAAGGTTTGCCTAATAATTCATCAAGCATATCCATCTTGATATGAGTTGTTGTTTGGTGTAAACATATTCCTCGCCACAGCAGACTACTCTAACGGCCTTTGCGCTATTCATCCAGAGAACATGCCATAAAATACCCCGTATAGAATATGAACCGTGTCGGCACACGGTGGCACTGCGCGAGCGGAAGTTTATATTCCGGCATTGTTTTCGTATTTTATCGCAGTATCGCAGGCTTCCTAATCACACCAAAGCCTGCTATATTTAGTACATATCAAAACTCTACACCAACGAAGGGTATTGACTGGCACTTAGGAGTTCAGGTAATGGAATCCGGTGGCATAACTGCAATGGATATGTTCATTGAGTCCCGTAATACCACCTCAACGATGTCACGTATTTTAAATGAATTCTTCTCGGATGACATGGTGGTAGCCTAGGCTCCTCTCCTCTTGTGCAATGCCATCGGTTTGCAGGGTATTGTGGTTGGATATATCGGTCACGTGTAAAGCTCGTGAGTACGTGATTCCATCAACGTTTTCTCAACATTGTGCATTCTGCTAAACTTCAAGTTTCGTGTTCAAATATCGTGTCACTAAGCTAAACGATTATTCATAGTCCCATAAAGTCGTCTATGGATTGGTCATATAGAAGCATGGATTGCATTGCAACGATCCTTTGTAATATATTGTCATACAAACAGAGGTGGTCAGTAACGAAGTACTTCTACTTTTTCGAAGTACTCAAGTAGTTTCCCTCTACTGCTGCTACTTACTCAAGTAGATCTAATTTTCGCTACTTCTACTTCGTAAATTTTTGTGATCTACTTACTTACTTTTCGCTATTTTCAGTTTGTCAAGTAGAAGTAGATTAATCCTTTAATCAGCAAGATAGCCTGAGGAATTTCGGGACTGTTTTCACGGAGTATCAACATTTAATTTTCATAAAAGTTGAGTAAAGCCAAAAATTTTCATCGCGCTTCGCGCTCAGTGGATCCGGAGTAGCCAGTGTGATATCACGAAAGTATCGGTGAATATAATTTGGGTAGCGGGTTGGCGTGGTTCCGTTCACACCGCATTGTCGCCGCCCTTTGCCCATATGGAATATTTTTCACCACAGTATATATGGCTCATCATAACGTTTGAGACTGATCTTTCGCAATCTAGCATTTACTTATCATATCGTAATCTAGCAGTCCATGGCGTGTCCTAATCTGGAAAAGTGAACTCAGACATTTTTAGTTTTAGAGCTGTTTTAGCCAGGGTTGTAATGACTCGAGTCAGACTCGAGTCACGATTTTTTCATGACTCGACTTGACTCGAGTCATTTTCTTGAAATGGGAAAATGACTCGACTCGACTCGAGTCAATATTTGGATTGACTCGACTTGTACTCGAGTCATTACGCATGACTCGACCCAAGTCATTGACTCGGCTTATTTTATATGACTTGAAGATGAAGAAATTTGCGAATCATAATGGCTAGATCAACGCATCCGACGAATTCTGCCGACATCGCTATTTGTCACCACTGCTTTCGTTGCACTTGTCTGATATCAGATATGCCGCCGTAAAAACAACAGAAAATGATACATAGTAGCAATGCATTGTACAAAATCGTCCAGTGATGAAGAGGTAATAGATCCTCCGCAATTAAAGTACTCAAGACTTTTCAATTATACAAGCAAACAATTGAATCAAAGTTCAATTAGAGCCAATGAAATGACTCAGATGGTGAAGAGACTGATAAGCTNATGTGTAGATTTGAANGCGATGATTCTTTGCATTTTTNGGCGACTAGAAAGAATNAGTATCCAATGCTCTTCAGTGTGGTTCAAAAATGCTTGTCAATTCCTGCATNTAGTGCACTAGTGGAACGTGTATTCAGTAGANGTGGATNNATTCTANNGCCATGCCGCTNTAACATANNTGAGGATCTCCTTTCCNCNTTAGTATTTTTGANGTGTANCTCATTGATTTGATCTGCTGTCTGTGAAAACACACAATNCCCCNCGTCCATTTGACGTTTTGTTAGGTATGTGCATTGTGCACGTGAGTAATAATGAATGGCTAATGTTGTGTGATGTTTGTACAATATGGCTGTTCTAAAATAACTTCTTTTTTATTTTACTGGGTGGTTACATGATAAAATTGTTATGTTGCATAAAAGGAACACTGAATCTGGCTTAATTTGAAAAAAGTGGAATCAATGATCTCATAGGAGAAATTCTTTCATATAATATAATTACATAGTAGTAAGCCGACTATTTTTTCATATCCAAAACATTCTACTCTAATAACTTCACTTTTTCTAGTTGGAATTGAGTCAAATTTGCTATGAATCATATTTTTACACAATGTAACAATATCATGAGATAGCCGGTAAAATTCGAAAATCTCTATTCGTAATTAGTCTAAAATTTTCTTTCATAGCATTGCTTTCTACTGGTTGGAATTGAGCCAAATTTGATTTTTAGGCAATCTAGCAATTTTAAGAAGTAGCCGGAAAATTTGAAAAAATGTTTTTGAACAGCCCCATTGTACAATTATCTCTCCAATGCTGTAACTGCGATGTAGTCGGTGATGCAATTGGGAAAACCTTTAGTATAATCAAAAGGTATCTGTTCTGTTTTCACTGCACAATGCACATAGTTGCATGCACGCTTTTACAGCATGCTGGCCTGTTGTAAATACCTCTACATAAACATGCATCTATTGATTCTCTATCAACTAGTATCCTGACGTGAATTTGTTGGTTCTCTATCAGATAGTATGTAGACGTGAATTCGTTGGTTCTCTATCAGCTATTCGTGAGCTATCGTCGATGTGTTCATAATAAAAACTGAATGCTTGTATTGGTGATGTATCAGACTGACAAGAGATATATTTGATTTTAAGTTCTAAGATTAGTAAAGTTATCTTTA
>KE606198.1:411-10512 GCA_000444245.1 Botryllus schlosseri | reverse complement strand
GGAGGAAGGTCCTGTACAAAATGAATGAATAGAACACGAATGATCGTGCATAAGTAGCGGGAAAAAACGTACATACTGAGTGGGGCTGAGGGGGTTATCACCATGTGGGGGCCCAAGATCAATGGTTTTGGGCGGGGCTGACGAAGTGCTGTTACGGTCCTGGTGGGGAATGAAGGCTCGGAATAAATCCGAAGTGGGGAACGAAGACAAAAAGGTTGGGAACCACTGGCCTAGGCGATGTAAAGAGGAGGCATGCACATTGCACACTGAATGAAAAGTAAAGGGAGATAGCCTAGAAAAAAGCAAGCGACAAAAAAGTGAGGTGACATGTCATGGATAGGTCAGGTCGAGGTCCGGTAATCGTAAGGATGGACTAGTGCTAGAACAGGGGTTCTCAACCTTCTTTTATCCGTGGCCCATTTTCGGGTTTGAAAATGTTCTGTGGCCCAGTTTGTGTTAATTCACGAAATAATTTTGGGCCACTTCAACCTTCGCCCCGCTCAATTGGAGGAAGGTCCTGTACAAAATGAATGAATAGAACACGAATGATCGTGCATAAGTAGCGGGAAAAAACGTACATACTGAGTGGGGCTGAGGGGGTTATCACCATGTGGGGGCCCAAGATCAATGGTTTTGGGCGGGGCTGACGAAGTGCTGTTACGGTCCTGGTGGGGAATGAAGGCTCGGAATAAATCCGAAGTGGGGAACGAAGACAAAAAGGTTGGGAACCACTGGCCTAGGCGATGTAAAGAGGAGGCATGCACATTGCACACTGAATGAAAAGTAAAGGGAGATAGCCTAGAAAAAAGCAAGCGACAAAAAAGTGAGGTGACATGTCATGGATAGGTCAGGTCGAGGTCCGGTAATCGTAAGGATGGACTAGTGCTAGAACAGGGGTTCTCAACCTTCTTTTATCCGTGGCCCATTTTCGGGTTTGAAAATGTTCTGTGGCCCAGTTTGTGTTAATTCACGAAATAATTTTGGGCCACTTCAACCTTCGCCCCGCTCAATTGGAGGAAGGTCCTGTACAAAATGAATGAATAGAACACGAATGATCGTGCAAACTGCGCGGTTCCGCGGGTCAGCTCGTACTTGTCGCTCGCATGTCGTCAATGACAAGGCTTTGAACTTCAAGTCAAATCGAACATATTTCCACACCTAATGTTACCTCACGAAGTTCTACATCAGTTTAAAATTTGATGCTTCATTTATTTTATCAATGGAAAGCCTTCAATATATTGTTTCTTGAAATTAAGGCATACAGTTGTAATATACCTGGNAGACCGGCATGAAAGTAGTCGCGGACCGGCGATTGACAACCACTGATGTAGACAATATTGTCAGAATGAAGCAACACGGTTTGTCACCAGCAATGTATGAACAACTTCAGTGTTGACAGCCAACAACTGATGCTGTTGAACGTGTTTTCTCCATTCTTGGCAAGCTAGCCTACTTAGTAAGGAAAGTAGGATGTCTGGAATGTAGGAAAGTATCTTTCGTTTTACTACAACAAATGTTGATTATTTCTCTACCATAATGCGTGATGTAACTACTGGAATTCTTCATATAGCTCCAGATTTCGCTNAAATCAAGTTTTTTTTATGTAAAAATGTGTCAGTTTTCAATTCGAAGGTTTTCAGGCCAAAGTACTTGGTAAGGGCAGATGATAGATCCAACAAAAAATGAAGATATAGGTAATAGAATTATGACATTATGTGCGAAAACNCCTAATTTACACACATGGGGGCAGAANTTTGTCAAAACGAAGTCTAAGGTGAAAAAAAATGTCTAAACTTTTTGCTAGGTCACAATCTTCCGTTTTTACGTCACAAAAATCGCCCTAGTTATCAGTATCGCCATTGAGCTATCTATCAAACTCTCAACACCTGCAGGATCCATTGTTAATCTGAAAACAAATGGACNCTGCCTGGATCTCCACCTNATTACTGAAACTAACGAGCATGTTNTAGAATAGCATGNCCATGCCCATGCTCAGTGTTTTTGTCTGTCATGCCTGGACCGCGAACCAGCGAATGCAGNTGTTATGAATATCACGCTCACAGACATGACCGTCGATTGCGAGGTTTATTAAATCATAAAGTAACAAAGCAGAGATAGTAGTACGGTAAGAGAAACGGATCAAATCGGAAACGTAGCGCACCAACTGCTATTAAGCTGTTAGTGGCAAGAATCAAAGGTCTGAATAAACGTTTTATCATGTAAATANATCACTTCGACCGTTACGATTAGCGTTACATTGAAGCATGTTCGACCACTCGCCGTGCTTTCCGAACAGTACAGAACTTCATGCTAGGTCCGTGGTACAAATTAATAGTATTGCACGCTTAGGCTATATATGCGAGGTTTCATAATATAGTATGCTCCTCCGGTAATACTGCAGCGAATCGAACATGTTTAGTAGAGAACGATGGGGAAATCCCGCCACAGAAACACTACACCATTTCTTCCTTAGAACCCCATTTCTTTTGCTTCTGCATCGCTATGGCGAGCCACGCCGGCTTACCACCGGCCTGCTTAGGCTGGTCATTGGCAGGCGGGGAGATTTTGCTCGACGGGCTCGTGCCGACAGCGGGTACGGGTGGAGTTCGGTTGGATGGCGCGGTTAGCGGTGACGACGCGTTGGAACTTTTCGGTGAAGGAACGTCTGGTTTTGAAGAAGATAAGGTGCGTCGCTTTGGTGACGCTGACAAAGCGGCGGGTCGGTCCTTGGCGCTTGCCTCGGTAGGCGAGGATGTTGAAGAGCTCTGTGAACGCATTGTAAGAAATAGTGAGTCCGAATAATGAACGTCTCCTATTCTCAAGTGGACAAGAGGGTGCTAATACTGATCTCTACATATCGAGACGTTCCTGCGTCGCGTTGTGTTACTTGTCTATAGAAAGCAATTATATTTCCGTGTCCAACGCATCAAAACTACTTCAAGTAGATGTAGAATATGAAAGGTTTCAAACTTGGGCCTACTCAAGTAAGCAGTTTCAACAAGTAAATTAGGTTGACGGTTGAGGAACAGTTACTCGGAGGAGGCTATTATCAAAAGTGCAAGATGCAGCTCCGCGACTAACGCTAAGCGACGAATGACACTACAAAGAGGTACGATCTTCGAAAATACAGTTATTATTCAGTTATCAGTTACAGGAGCTATTCCACGCAGATCTTACGACAATTTCACTCATAGAAGTAGTGCAGACTTTTCCCACTTGAGTAAGTAGTGCAATTAGGTAAAACCTACTTGAGTGCTCCGAAAAAGTAGAAGTACTTCGTTTTTGACCAATGACCAGTGACCATTTCTATCTTGCAAGCGCAATTTCTAACATTGACATTCAGATGTCACTTATTGTCAATACGTGATAATAAGTCCGTGACGAGGGNTGAAAAATTTAGCCACCTCCCAACAAATAATGAAATTACATTGCCATTTTCATCCTGGCTACTCATATGCGAATAATTACGTAGAGTAGTAAGAACACGTCACGTGAATGAGCAACAATAGGACACTGGGGTCGATTGTTGGTAATACTAACCTTCATGACTATTTCGAGATCTACGATCATTTCACAAGGATTGAGCCACGGAATGAGATTAACATCGAAAAAGAACTGTGACATCGGGCGCTAGGTCGAAGTGTGTGCCAACTCGTCGTTTGGCATCCTATCTGCTCATTACATCGCATTGTGTCTTATCGCATTGTACATTGTGTATGTCTTGATCAGATGAAATATTATCTGACGATTATTGATTTTTATTGGTATTCACGCCAGACCCATTAGTTAATTAATCTCCATAGCGGACTTTACGCCCGACCTACTTCCGATACATACAGGGGTTATTTAGCGCGGATTTTATTACAGACTCACTCGACTTATGCTAAAACTACTTTCATTTCTCAAAATCCAAAGTATGTAGTTCTGCCTAAAAAACTGTCCAAGCAGAAGTGGAAGCATTCTGAAATCATATCCACATGAGCAAGTGGTGCAAGTAGGCAAACAGACTTAGATACTACGAAAGAGTATTGCTTCGCTACTGACAAACTCGGCAAATAATGCGCCAAAACTCAGCTACACAGAAGGATTTACAATAACTTCTTCATACCCGTGGTTTGAACGATGATCCGTCCTCCCAGTGCCTGGAATGCCGTCTGGCAATCTTCACCCAGTCCGGCTGCGGCTTATCCCCGTCGCCGGGGGCCTCTTTCTTCTGCCGGGTCTGTCTCGCCGCGGGCTTGGGGTCGGGAAACGCAAAACTTCCGCTTTCATTCGGTAACTTGGCGGATACGTTTTGGGTGTCATGTGTGGTGGGTTTCGCGCCCGGCGACTTAGTAGGACTCTTCACGGGAGATTTGGGCTTTTCGGCTAGCTTCGGCTTCTCTGTAGTAGGACTGGACTGGCTGGGAGACGGTTTGGCTTTCTTATCGGGTTGGTCGGTTGACTTCAAAGGCACCGCGCCGTCTTTCACGTCCCACGAGCGCGGCCTCAGTGGTTTCGCCGCGGGATCGCCAGGCGATATCCTTATAGACTTCGATTTTCCGCTTGTGGAACCCCGCGAAACCGGCTTCAGCTGCGTTCGAAAAAACGAAGGTGCCGATTCGCGGCCGGCGTCACCTCGACTCTTTCCGACCGTGGTCGTGGTTGTGACATCAAGGCCAGAAGCAACGAATGAGGCTTTAACCGATGGCGTTCGCTTGCCACATTCCGGCTGACTCTTAACATCTTGTGTCGGAGTGTCGTCGGCTTTCGGCGGCGCGCTGTCTCTGATCTTTGGCCTGTCCTGGATGCGATTTACATTATCTTCTTCGTGAAGCGCGTCCCGGCCGCTTGATACTCTTGATTTCGCTACAGGATTGGCGTCGGTGTCGACGGTCTGTGGCTTTGACTTATCCGGTTTCACGATTGCTTTTGTAGCATCCGGACTAGAGGAATCAGGAGCACTAGTTGGTTTGGCCTCCTGTGATTCGCTCTCCGGCGTCACGGCCGGATGATCCCCGAAAGGTATATACTTGTTCTCCGCGGGAATTTTCACGCGCCGGGCTGCTTTCGCAGGACTGCGTTGAGATTTTTGCGGTATCGTTTTCTCTTCGATTTTAGTAGTGTCCGCCGCCTTTTCCTTGATATTGGTACTGGAAACGGGGCTGGCAACTATCGGCTTACCGTTTTCTTGCGTATTCACGCTGGTATGAGATGTCTCAGGAATTTCGGTATCTGGTTTCGAGACTTCGGCAACCGGTGTGTGCACTTCCGTTCGCGTGCTCTTAACTCGCTCTTTGCTAATTGGCATTAAAATTTGGCTATCGGTGCTGTGTTCTTTAGGCTCTCCTGCGATTGTTATCGCTGACGGCGATTCTTCCACGCCCGCCTGTTCGCGCTCGGGAGTTTTTGAGGACACTTCGTGAATATCATCGGCCGCAACCTCAATTTTTACATCCGAATCTTCTTCCTTGCTTGAATCATCGCTCGGGCTATCCGATGATAATCCTGCGGCGTTATCCGTCAATTTTACGTCGGCGAACCTATCTGTATCTTTCTCCATATCTGACGCTGTTGCTACAGCAACAGCTGCATTAGTAATGTTCTCAATCACAACATCGGACTCTTTGGACACTTTTTGGCACTCTGCGTCGGGCGATTCCGACGCTTTTGCTGCCTCTACATTGCGAATGTCGGCCGCTACTTCGGCAGGCGACAACTCTGCCAAATGCGGAGTTTTTTCAGCCTGTTCTGACGATTTATCAGAACCGGCATCTAGATGCGTTTCAGACAGGTTCTGCAGTTCCTTTTCAGCGTCAGTTTCGGAATGCGTTTCCAAATCAGGTTTCGGACTCGCTCGTTGATTGCGCGATTCTGAATCGGTTTTCGCCCCAATTTCCTCTGCTTTACCCAGGACAGCATCGTCGTTGTCAATTTTCTGTGAAACTTCCTGTCCTTCGGGAGATGCTCGATTTTCGTCGCCAGTAATATCATGCTTTTCTGTATCATCCTTACGGTCGCCGATTTCCAATTCGGGTTCAGGTTTGGGTTCGTCCGCTTTGGCAATCGCGGATACACATTCCTCCGGCAAATTCTCTTCGTCAGACGCACTGTCGCTGGGCAGATCAGACGAAAATTCTCTTTTTTTCGACATTTCAAAGTTGATTTGATCCAGCAAGCTACCGCCTAGCAAGTCCGGCACGGGCGACGGAGTCAAGCGGTCGTATTCGACTGGGGGAGATGTCGGTGTCTCTAACACAGCAGGAGAGGGCTGTTGCTCGCCGACTGCAGGTGATTTAGAATCGCTCTCAAACGGTTTACTGACCTTTCCGGAGTCGGGGGTAGTCGGTTTATCTGGAAACGGCAACCGGACTTTGCCCGGAGTCGGAGATGTTTGTTTGCTCTCTAACAAAACACGGGTATTTCTGGAATCCGTAGTATCACCGGTGTCGACTGTGACGCGCACCATTCCCATTGGTACCGACACCGGCTTTTCAGCGACTTTGTCCTCATCTTTAGCCTTTTGTTTGGCCCTTGCTTCGGAATTTGCGATTTCGGCTTGCTTCTTCTTGGACTGTTCCTTCTTGTCGCCTGACGAAAACAGCTTTGAAGTTAGCGAGACGGATTTCGACTCTTTGTCGGGTTTTTTCGACTTCAACCCTGAAAATAACCCTTTCGACTTGTCCCCGTCCTTTGAATGGTCGGGTGTTTTGCTCTTTCTTGGCGACGTCGGGCTTTTACTTCTGTGCTTCCAAGAGAACACCGACGAGGACGAGTCGCCGGATTTTTTCTGCGCCTTTTTCGCGACTTTCGGGGATTTTTTCGGCTTGTCGTCCGCAGCTGGTTTCGATTCTGTGGCGTCAGCCGGCCTTTTCGCCGGTAGCGCCTCTTTTGGAGCGGGCGATATTGGCTCTTCGGACTTTTTCGAGCGGTTTCGGAAGGCTTGCACGTCGTGCAGACTGGGTGCGAAGCCGGTGGGCACGCCGCCTATAGGGGACTTTCTTAAAGCGCGTTTCGGAGGGTCGGAGGCTTCTTCCGAATCTTGCCGGGGTGGGGATTCTTGCACGGGTGGTAGCAGGAATCCGGGCAGGGCCGGTTTTCCGGAGGTTGCCGGCGAGTTGTGTCCGTCTAAAAAATATTTGCTGCTTATAGGAAGCGGAATTGGAATATATTTTAGGGGGTAACCGGAGGTGGTAGGTAACGAAATTGTTCTACTTTTTAGAAGTATACTCAAGCAGGTTTAGCCTGCTCGCGCTACTTACTCAGGAGGTTATGTTTTAGGTTGCTGCTGCCCAGCAGTCATCGTTGGTACTTCTAACGTAGAAATCCAATTAACAGGGACAGTAAATTTCTACTACAATACAAGTGGAAGTGGAGATTTACAAGAAAAGTAAATTCTAGTCTTGGCAAAAAACCTCGAAACCTTAAGTCTACTCCAAGTCGTTTCGGCACCTTCCTATCTTTCATTGTGTCGCAGTCTTGCGTTGTTTTGAAATGATGAAATTTTATAAATAAACTTGACCTTGGAAAGTAGACCTACTTTTTTCCCGACCCCCTTTGCTTTTCACGAAAAACTTACTTTTTACACTTTTTATTTTGAAAAGTAGAAAGTCGTTTTAGGATGAGATAGCATCACTATAATCCGTGAATTGGACATGGAACCGCGGAAATATGCAGAGGTGGTCAAAGTAGTAAAGAAAGCTACTCAAGTAGAAGTAGAAGTACATTTTCTTTTAAATTTACTCAAGTAAGTAAGTAGTTTTGAAAATAGTTTTAATTCGTTCACATGGACTGTCAAGCTGCAAATTATGCTATGCGAAAGGTGCATAGAGCTTGATTCGTATTGATGCATCTCAAAAGGTATAAATTTTGGACAGAATAAGCATTCTTTCGCATCATGGGATGCAAATTATAGTATTGATATGAAAATTCGATACTAACGCTTCGTTTACTAGAAGACCCCGTTTTAGAGATGAATATCATGGCACGGTGCCCTACCCCATATTACAAGGCGCCAATTTTAGGCAAAGAGCAATATGGAGAAGTTGTATCGGATACGGTATCAACACTTAGCGCGATTAGTAAACGCAAGGGCCAGCCAACCCGTGGCTCGCGAGTCNCGACCTAATCTCCGAAATTAGTAATATTTTTGAAATTGGATTGCACAGATTATGAACTTGCAAGGCCAACCAAAATTTTGATTAGTCTGGCCGCAACACTTGAGATGCGACATGTGATGACTAAAATATCAGTTCTGACGNATAGGCAGATCCATGAGCCTGTAACATTTTGGTAGATCTTCATAAATTACAGTAAAGCAGAATAATATGCGATAGATTTATACAAAGTAAAAATTTTCTACACGCTTCGCGCAATATGTTGTCATTCGACTTCTTGCTTTTAATATTGTTACCCCTTTCTGAAAATGAAAGAACACCTAATGTACCAGATNNGAGNCAAACTATATATGTTTGCAATTACAAGACAAAGTCTCGTCCAACATGCGACCTTGTGTTTGCGCTCGAAGAAAGACCGTCGACGATGAAACCTAGAGGCACAAAATGATTGACGCATGTTGACCGAAGCTTTCGATATCGATATGTCCAGGCGCCNAATATTCCGGTCCTTGTAAACTGAGCCCAGCGATATACAGCAGACCCGCAATATACTCAAGTAACAATATTATTGACCTATAGTCTTTGAAATAATTTAGCGCTTCGCGCGGCTAGTGGCCTGCAAAGTGGTTCGTCAATTGCATGTAACCCTTTGGCCAGAAAGGTTGGCCACCCCTGGTATACGTTAATCACAAATATTGTGGATCGTAAAAATTATATTTAGTGTAGCTTTATTTTCGGAAATACAGGCATTACTACACTTGCTTTTATGCTTCAACATGAATCTTCTGCAGACAGAAGAACTGAAAGTGATTAGAACTCGAAGTATGAAACGCGGAGTTGAAAGTGAAATACAAATAACACATCTAAAAAGCGAAAAATATATTTCATGTCTTTTCTCCTTAAAGTTTCAAAGGTGATCTGCTAAAACGGGTGTAATGTTCAAAAAAGCCGGAATTTCCAGATTAGCAGGACACGTCATGAGCTACTAGATTACGATATGATGGGTAATTGCTACATTGCGAAACGGTAGTTTCAAACGTTATGGTGGGCCATATTTATTGTGATGAAATATTTGATATGGGCGACAATGGGGTGTGAGCGGAACCAAGCAATCCGGTACCTAAATTATATTCACTGATGTACTTTCGTGAAAACATATTTGCCACTTCACAACTACTGTGCGCGAAACGCAACAGAATTTATGGGCTTTATTGTGTCTTATGAATATTAAATGTTGGTACTCCGTGAAGACAGCCTCGAAATTCCTCCGGCTATCTTTCGTATCGGGTGATTAAACTACTTCTACTTGACAAACTGAAAATAGCGAAAAGTAAGTAAGTAGATCACAAAATATTACGANGTAGAAGTAGNGAAAATCNGATCTACTTGAGTAAGTACCAGAAGTAGANGAAAACTACTTGAGTACTTCGAAAAAGTAGAAGTACTTCGTTACTGACCACCTCTGGAAATATGTTCAGCACTTACTATAAGTGCTGAATATATTTTCGAAGATTGTACTCATTTGTAGCGTCATTAGTGGTTTTGCGTCAGTTCCGAAGGTGCATCTTCCAATTTCAAAAGCACCCAACACCTTCCAAAGTGCAAACCCTCAACTAGACGTTCCAAAACTACTTACGTGAGTAATTTTAATTTTTGTCATATTCTAGTTTTGATATGTCTCAAAAATCGCTTCTTCTGATTGTGATTGGACTAGAAATTGACGACGTTTATCTCTACTTCTACTTGAGTGGTAATTCCGACTACGTTGACAAGCCCCGTGGAAAAACCTACATGTGTTACAATGATCAACGGATTCAATATATGTTCAATTCAAAATCATAGTCTGGATCTGACCTTTGAACCCAAAGGAAGTCCATGTCCAATCCGCGTTTTCATATCAAACTACGAACTAGACCGTCCCACATATACATATCGGTACTTTCGAATCAAACATCTTCAACGCAGTGTCAGCTCTTACTATATACGTAAATATTTTACAGCATTA
>ATSW01013690.1:0-17165 GCA_000444245.1 Botryllus schlosseri | reverse complement strand
TATACAACCAAACTTTTAGTTGGGTTTTTGACTCCTGAAATTCCCCGACTACATTGATAAATTGTAACACACACATAAAATAATGAGGACCTAGGTCAATCTACAATGCTTACAAGTTTTACGTCTACGAAGTCAATCACACTAATCACAAAGCACTCCATCCACATCACACATATCAACATATCATAGGACCCAGATTACACAGACAATATTTTGAAACTGCTTATATAATTTATTGTATGAAAATGGTCTTAAAAAGTTTCCTAGACTCAAAATACCATTGATAAGGTAGATTGGGGCCAATTATTTGGCTTTCGGGACAATCATACAAAACGTCTGTATAACGCAATAACTGTAGATTAGCAAAAAAGCGTTTTTCAGGGCAATTGAATCAAATTCACCCATATTGAATTGGATTGTTTCAAAAAACCCATTACCACTTTGCTGTCTCATAGACACTCTTGTAACATTTATGAGCTTTCAGTTATTAGGTGTGCCACAGTTAACACATAGTCCCTAACTAGGAAAAAGTATCTACTTGATACAGGATTGTAATGACTCAAGTCACGATTTTTTAATGACTCAATTTGACTCAGATTATTTTTTCAAATGCATAAAATGACTTGATTCGAGTCAATTTGCGTATCGACTCGACTTGTACTCGATTCGTTGAGCATGACTCGAGACTAGGACGGATAAGACAGACAAATAGTGGGTTGAAGCGGATTGAACTCAAACTGAACAGTGAATATAATACCATGGACTAGGACTCAAGTCACGAAACTATGACTAGGTGGTGAATTGAAAATGACTCGAGTCAAAACTAATAAAGTGAGATTGACTCATCGCTAGGAACCTTGTGACTTGGTTACAACCCTGACTTTATGCACTTTCGCTTAAATATAGTACAAAGTAGATAATGGATTGGTTTGAATACCTTTCATGTGTGGAATTATCATAATAACCTGGCCAAATAGCCCCTGTATCGCGTCAACAGAATATATTTTCTAAAACTGAGCTTTTTATAGAGTCATCAGTCATTTTGAGCTGTCGCAACTTGCAATCTCGAAAGTATTCTCTCCCGAATAACCGCCAAAAGTACGCGACATCTGGACCTAATCTGATTATGGTAACTACCAAGTTATATTCCCACCCTACATTTACGACTTCTACATTGAGAAAGTTAAACATAGAAATTCCACTACCACTTCTACCTGATTATCAAGTCTTACTACTTTAAAATACTTAGCTTAAAGATAGACAGAAGCCATATATTAATAGCTATCAACTTATTAGTTATTATCAACCTACTCATTTAACATATAAAGATTAATGCGTTAATACACAGCTATCATATCAAGAGCGGTAAGTTTGTATTTTACGCTGGATGGGTGCGCGGCACACGTAGCAATTGTTGGTCCCGTCCGCGCATGCCTGACAGCTGCATATGTGCCCGCAAGGGTCGAACAGCACGCTGGCCTCGCTGTTCATGCATATTTTGCAGCGTTTCTCCTGTTCCAGCATCTCCAACCTGCGAAGTAAAAAGTGGCCGCTGTACAAATCAGCATGCTTATGCTTTGTCCTTAGTGTTAAGTATTTTTTTTGCATATGCCTTCAAAATGTTCAGCATTCATTATAAAATATTACAAAATGAAAATTTTTATATTTTACAGACTTATTCCCCATGAAATTGATACGTTGTCTACAAAAACGATGCAGAACAAATTTGACTCGATTGCGACGGGTAAAAGCGAAGTTATTGCAGCTGGAAATTTTGGACTTGAAATAATAACATCGACAGGGGGTGATTCCAGAATTATCAACGATAAAAACTCGAAAACCTTTGCCTGTACTGGTCGGAATGGAGTCAAGTTTGTTTTGCATCATTATGTAGACAACATGACAATTTCATGAGGTACATAGTTGTTAAAATTTGAAAAATTTTATTTTTCAATATTTTATAACAAGTTGAACTGAACAGAACCTGATTTTTGTCATATGTCGGTCTAATATGTAATTCATGTCAATTTTCAAGTTCCTACGAATTTAGTAATTCTATTTCTAAAAAAAATGTAGCTGAAATTGCAATTTTAATCCAATTTGGAAAAGCTGAAGGTTTTCTCGTTAACCAACTGTGCTAGGAGAGGCCGTAACGACCTGACCCATAAAACCCACCTCCTGCGTGCTGATGGCCGTGACGCGGTTTCATTCGTGGTGCTATCATTTGACGCTGCACGACTTCCAGAACCAGACAGATAGCGCTCGCCCGACCCCGGTACAGTCGACACCCGTTCAGGCCTGCGTTGGGACGTCGATGCCATGTCCCTGTGTTCCGTAGACTGTGACAGCGGACTCGGCGGTATGATGTTCCTACGAGTTCTGGTGTACAAAGTCTGCATTGTCACGTTCGAGCCACGGACGTTTCTCCCCACGTCGGCCCCACGGAATAACGGTGTGTTTACTGAAAAGTAGACAAAAACTCAACAAACCCAAAATCAGTTCTTTCGAGGGGTGGAATTCGCCCTTTGTAAATCCTAAAATTTCTCGTCTGCTATGAATTGCTCATTTACCAGTTCGATGCGGTATTTTTTATAATACAGCAAATAAGGTTCGATTTTCTTATGATTAAGTGCATTCAGAATAAGGATGATATAGCCTGTACCAGGGTTGTAACCAAGTCGCAAGGCTCCGAGTCACAAGTCAATCTCACTTTTATAGTTTTGTCTCGAGTCAAGTCGAGTCATTTTCAATCAAGCACCAAGTCCAAGTCAGCGAGCAGAGGGTCGAGTCCGAGTCCAAGTCATTGTGTTGACTGCTCAGTTTCCAGTTAAAATCTTGTCAAACCGACTTTTTATAACCCTGTTTGGTGATATCGAACGGTTCGCATTTATAATATACTGATTCTCCTCACTTTTAGCAGTTTCTGGTCGCATATTCAAATACCTCCAGTACCAATAGACGAAATCCCAATAGCGTGGTTACTTTACTATTCTTCGAAGCTACAATGAGATGTCGGACTTGGACGTCTGAGTCTCGAGTCGCATGACTTGGTTCGAATCATGCGCAATGCCCCTCTGGTTGTGCAGCTACTGATCACAAACCACTATTTTTAGCAGACTGCCTACTATCTTATGTGGATCTACGTTCAGCAGGAAATTGGTTGCGGAAGAGTGATTTCAATTTGAGTGGTTATTACTCACATTGATTGGCCATGTATTGTTCCATTGGCATGCCGTCGACGTAGATACCATCTTCCCGTATCTCCGATCGCGGCGACATTGTCGTCATCGCATCGGAGGCGTCGCGAGGATGATTCTGATACCAATCGTCGTCTATCAAGGCGTTGACCAGAGCTTCCGTTGACTGATAGCATGCTCCGCGGTTACACACATTCCTGTACACAAACGGATGCTGTATCCTATTTTCTGATGACTCGCCTTGACTTGAGTCATTTTCTAAACATACGGAAATGACTCGACTCTAATAAATCTGAGTATTGACACGAATTGGACTCGAGTCATTATATCAAGAATATTAATTTGTTGCTTCATGTAATTCTCAAGTTTTGTACCCCGAATGGCTCGTTTAATATGCAAATCACCGGGGTTGCAACCAAGTCGCAATGTGCCGGGTCACAAGTCAATCTCACTTTTATAGTTTTGACTCAGTCAGGTCGAGTCATTTTAATTCACCACCGAGTCAAGTCCGAGTTCAAATCGGCTGTTCAGTGTTCAGTTTTGAGTTAAAGTCTCGTTGAAACCACTTTTTACAACTCTGCGGTAATATTGAATGCTAAGCATTCACGATATATTAATTTTCTCACTTTTAACAGTGTCTGATCGCATTTTCAAGCACCAATACTGATAGACGACACACCAATATTGTTGTAACTTTACTATTCCCTAAAATTACAATGAAATGTCGGTCTGGGCCACCGAGTCTCGAATCACAATGCTACGACTCGGACTCAGCCATCTTCTCGAGTACAAGTCGAGTCAATACACAAATTGACTCAAGTTGACTCATATCATTTTCCTATTTTACGAAATTGACTCGAGTCAAGTCGAGTCACAAAAAAGTCGTGACTCAGGCCGTACTCGAGTCATTACAACCATGAAAATCACAACAAAAATACTACTCTCCATCTTACGTCCACTGGACCTGTCTAATCCTATCCTCCGCATATCCCGCTTCTCTGGCGGCCCGGACCGGTTCGGAGGTCATGCCCCTATGGAAAATCTCTTCGCGCTGCCTTCTGAGTTCATCCGGGTCTGTGATCGGCGGAGGGGGAGGGGGCAAAGGCCCCGAAGATTCGACCGGGCGTAGCTGATCTATTGGCACAGGTCGCAAATGCTCGTATCTGGACGCGATGCTTTCGACCCAGCTGGGCCCACGCTGTTGCCGCAGAAAGTCGCAGCTACAAAAGAATACATTGTGACTGAGACAACTGATACGGCAAGGTAGGTCTAGTTGTACGAAGTTCTTCTTATACTTGATTCAGCAAAACTACTCACAATATACCAGGGTTGTAACTGGTAACCAAGTCACTAGGCTCCGAGTCACAGGTCAATCTCACTTTTATAGTTTTGACTCGAGTCAAGTCGACTCATTTTCAATTCACCACCGAGTCAAGTCCGAGTCCAAGTCATCGAGTCCGAGGCTGGTATTATGACTCGAGTCTGAGTCCAAGTTATTGTGTCAACTGCTCACATTCCAGTTCAAGTCTTGATAAAACCACTTTTTACAACTATGTTTAGTGATATCGAATGGGTCGCATTTATAATATACTAATTTTCCTCACTTTTGGCGGTTTCTGGTCGCATTTTCAAGTATCGGTAACAATAGATGATATCCCAATAGTGTGGTTACTTTGCTATTCTTCGAAATTACAATGAAATGTCGGTCTTGGACGTCTGAGTCTCGAGTCATATGACTTGGTTCAAGTCATGCGCAATGACTCGAGTCGAGTCGAGTCGAGTCATCAGAAAATCATGACTCGAGTCCCTACACCCCTGCATTATACGTGTTGTACTTCACGAACCACGAGTAGTTTCGTGATAAATTTGCATCACTTCAACAAGTTAAATTGTGGAGGAAAATGACACAATCACCGAAGTACGCTTCCACAAGGGTTAAGAATCAATGGCTTAGATCAAGGAATATAAGACAACCGTAATGACCAAAGAGGCAGACGACATGATGGCGTCATTACACAGGCCAATATGGCACTGGCAGGCTGATATATTGGTGGGGATCTGGTTCCAACCCAATACAATCCATGGCGAACACTTACTGGGGGTGGAATTTTGCGTGTTCTTCCCAGATGTTGTCGTTGCGTTCAAAGTTCGCAAGACCGCCGTGACAATAGAAACATCTGACCCGATCCATTTCACCTGAAAATATTTCTTAATCACCCAACATGGCAAAGGTAACGGACCTATTCATCCCAGTTGCGCAGAATAGCACAAGCTATATTAACCTAAATATCTTGACAACATTGTTTTTTGTCTTTTCAATAGTCAAACCTTGATATTTTTCAGCAAACCGACGGAATGAAGCTACAAGAGGTTATGTGATAGATATGTCCTAGGGGTACGAATGTGTCACAGATACACTAGGCCAAAAGATTTTCCTTTCTTTCAAGGCTACTAGAGGAAGTAACAGTTGCATTAAAAAGTGTTGAACATTATTTTTGGCCCAGAAAGCTGACATCTACTGTTCAAATGTTGCTGGGAAGGTCTAATTCATGGCAAAGCGGTGATCACCACATCGCAACCTTAATCCACTGTTGTCTGTGGCCCGTGGGATACATGTTTAAAAGAGAAGCTTCTCGGCAGATCGCATACGATTGCATAGTTGATAAGCCCAGGACATCAGTCTTCTGTAAACAAGAGACTAAAGTGTTCCTAATCCAGGAACTGTACTTTATTTTCAATTTCAATATTAAATTGGAACTAGCTAACTCACGGTTGGACAAGTTATAAGATACAAAATCACCGTCACACCTGTGTAATAGAATCCAGCTTCGGCTAATTCTCTAATCGACGCGGTCAGTCTTGAATATCTTTGAAACGGAGGGCGAAACGTTGCCTCCCTCACACGGGCGTCAACCATGTTGGGATTAGCCGGGTGCGGACATGGATATTCTCTCTGCACAAAAAAGATGATATGTTAGTACATCCATCAGGGATGCTTACGAGCTCAGATACCGTGTCGGGTCATTTTCACAATTCCCGACAAAAAGGGTTGGCCGTTGGACCGGAAGTGCTGAAGCTCGTATAGAATCAAAGTTTTCAAATCACCGCCGCTTATTAGTAGGCTGAAAGGATACATCAGCAAAAATGGCATCTGCACAAATAAGCGTCACAAACAAAATAGCCAGTGTCATAATAGCAACGCATTTAAAACAGCAAGGTGTAAGACAGCGAGTGTCATAGCAGTAAAGCATTCAAATTGCCGATTTACTCAAAATATTGAGTTGGTGTTACGGTTTTTAGTTGATGTTTAAAATTAGAGGTTTCACTGTATTGGGCTATTAGGCTAAATACTTTCATGTGTTCATCATCGCCCACTGTTTTTTCTATATATACCGTCATGAGTGTATAATGTACACATATATTGCATATAATCTCCAGGGCTTGACATGACGGTCTTACGGGTCATATCGCTAGCACCACACTGTACCATTATACAGTTGCCCACACACAAATATTATGAGCCTTGGAGTCTGCTTTTATCAAAATGCGTCAACCTAGTTTGTGTAAACAGAATAAGTTGTTGTACCATCTAAAAATAGTACGTTGAGTTCAAGTGATCTTTTTTGCGTCCATTGTTCGAAATTTCATGCTGGTGGCGTTATCTTGGGTGATGCCGTTGTTGATATACAATATTCTCTCCGATTCTCTACCAGTTACTGACGATTGTCACTGACTGGTTTCACATGGGTTTATTGTTGTGTATGTTTCTATCTTATGGGTATTATTTTTATAGACTCAAATTGTTTATTCATTGTAAATTTTCCGGTTGAGAAAACAATAAATCGCTTTCTCTCTCTCTCTCTCTCATGGTCAGTGTTATAAAAAAAGGTTCAGGGTTAAAGTTAGGAGTCAGGTTAGCTTGTTTGGTTGAGCACCGACAGTTTCAATTTCAATTTTTGTATGTACAGAACTTCGACATACAATCGAATAGTATATTCATATTGAAATAGACTATTCAATATCGAGGGCCTCATCATTTTAAATGCCGCTCTATTGCGACTATGGCTAAACTATGTTATCGCATCTTTCGGGCACTAGGCCCACCTCGGGCTCAGAAAAAAACAATCCTTTTCAGAAAAATATTTTGCAAAAGGAAAATAGAGCCAACCTACTTACCGCCCAATTTGTCCTGCCTGCGGACGATGTTGGCTGACTTCTAGTGGATTGAGATTGTTCGGCCCTCGGGGGCGGGGGGTTTAGACTGTGATACGGTGGGGGTTGCGGGTCGTGCCTTCTAAGAGGCGCCAAAGCGCGCCTTTTGGGGGGTGACGGTCCTTCTGTTCCGCCAGACAACGAGGGTCGCTGCGGACTTGTAGGGTCCCACGGGTATCTCCTCCTATTAGAAGTTGAAGGCCGGCTCACTCCAGGTGGCTCTTCGGTCAGTTGAGATATGACACTGTGATGGGGTGACACAGGCGGGGCTGATGATGTATGCGGGTGATAAGATGCAGACCCAGACAGGGTACGGCCGCGCGGCTGAGACCTATGCCTACCACCGCGTTGCGGAGAAATCGAAGAATGCCGGGTCTCCACGGTAAGCCTGGGTTGGCTTGAATTTCGGCTACTTGAACTTAGAGCTACTCTATACGGTGAATTCTCATCTCTTCGACCTAGGTCTCGCAAATTTAGAGAAGGAGAATTCGGGACATTGTGGTATTGATTCCCTACGTTTTGACGGCGAGGTAAATTCGTATATTCTGACTGGTGTGACCCAAATTCTTCGTCACGGGTTGCATTTAGTGGGGGGCGGGTAGGATTGAGGTTGTAATAACTGCCTGCGGCAGACGGAGATCTATTGTATAATGTGTCTGTGGACGGGATCGGTGCCACACGCCCAGTTCTTTGAAGCGACAGCGGCTGGTCCCCGCAGTCACCATCGATCAGGAATCTAGACGCAAAAATATTCATCACGCAAAGGCCTGGCCTTTGCAAATTAGAAGCAGTACAGCAGGTCTTCTTAAATTTGATACTTGCCCCTTTGTGGTTCGCCAACTAGTTTCAAGGGGTCCAGTGGAAGGCCAGTGTAAATCTATGTGCTTCTATTTCACATTATCAAGGAGATCATAATATGACCTAAGATTAAATCTATGCTGATGATTAGGGCGATTTTTTTTTCGGCATGTCAAATAAAGTCAAAATTAGGTCAAAATTGTAGCATTCAAAGGTCAAAAAATGTCAAAATTGTGTACAAAGTCAAAAATTTTTTGCAACCTGCATTCCGTTTGTATCGTAAATGTTTGCACTGTCGGTGAAGTTATCATTTGACATTTTACAGCTTGTTGCCTACTTTATAGGCCTAATGTTGTACGTTGTACTAGGCTACAACAAATGTTAATTATTTCTACCATAATGCGTGACTACTGGAATTCTTCATAGCAGTGTCAGATTTCGAGTTGAAAACTATTTTTCAGGCCAAACTACTTCGTAAGGACAGACAGTTCGAACCAGAAATGAAGATAAGTGTTGCAATTCTAACACTATGTGGGGAAAACACCTAATTTGCATACGTTAGGTCAAAATTTAGTCAAAATTTTGGTTTTTTTGGTCAAAATCTTCCGTTTAAGGTCAAAAGAATCGCCCTACTGATGATTTTTAGTGCTACAACAGTACAAAATAGCACAAGGCAAAAGGACTTCGCACAATCAGCTCTCAAAAATGCTTGGCTCATTACCTATCAAACGAATGCATACCTGCAGTCCGGTGACATTTCCTCGTGCCTAGTACGAGGATTGTCATTCCGAGACCAATTAGCCACTACGACATGACAGTGGAAGCACTCGACCGCGTCTCCTTGTCCGATGCAATAGAATCCGCACGTAACGAGCAAACGTTTGTTCCGAAATTCGTTGTCGTCATCCCATAATTCTTCGAAAGTGTAACTGAGAAGGATGAAGATGCAAAAATTGTGGGCAGGCAAAATCAAGTAAGCCAATGTAGCTGATTTAATTCAGAATCAAGTATCGTTAGCGTAACGTCATGCTTAGAAAAACACTGTGTATTCCAATTTTAAACATTTACACAATGAAAAGAAAACAATGCCAACACACAACAGACATTCTGATATTAAGCAGCTAATTAATAAGACTTAAATCCGTTTTTGATTCCATGAGTATCTGCGAATATGAGACTACGAATGATAAAGGTTACGGTATCAATTTACTTGCGCAGCCCTCCACGTTTCCAACGTTTCATATTAAACGCAAAAGCGTACCTATGATGGTACTCTAGTATTCCCAAAAAATGTAGGTCTCGACAGAATTGAAAAATCAGCCAACACAATTGCCGCAACAAGCCTTGGGAGTGCCTTCATCACATCATCCAAAACAGGGGCGAGCAACTTCTCCAGTCAGCGGGCCGCATATAGAAAGGGCCTGTGGTAGGCCTATGTACCCACAACATAAAGGAATAACTCGTATTTAGTGTAAACTTCAAGTTTAAAGCATAGAGCACAAAAATAGCATTTAATGAATTAATCAACGTAATGTACTTCAATAGCTATAGAAGTCAACGAGACGTCGGTGGTCGATCAAAGTTGTCAACAAGTTCTTTGAACTCTGGTTCTGATCCAAAACAACAAAGGTTGCATAAACTGCATATTCCTGAATTGGCAAAACGATTGCATTGTCGCACATACCACTCAGTAGCTGAATAGTACGCATTTTTAAAAAAATGGTTCGATATGACGGTATTTCCACAAGTATAGTACGTTTACATCTTGATGCCGTAAGCTGTACGTCAGAAAACGTGGTTGGGCCATATGATATGCCAAATCGGAAACTGTTAATTGAAGCTGAGCATGTACAGAACAAAACTTACAGACGATTTTGAGCGATTCTCATATCCAAACCCGACAAGAACGTGTCCAGACCTTGCGAATTTTCGATTCTCGACAGGTAACCGCTTTGTGGGTATATTGATCGTTGGCTCTGGAAATTCGGCACCAGTTTCAACAAGTTTTATGAATGATAAAAGAGAAAGCGAGATTCTCATGCCCAATTTAGACTAATAAAATTGTGTCTACTAAATTGTAACAACAGTTATCCGTTCCCAGCTTTCTGGAAAAGTTAATAATTGGCATTTCTTGCATTCTGCAAATGTTAATCGTTAGCTCACCGGTATTTGATTAATATAACGGACTTGTTTGCTAAGCGGCATTCTTGAAGAATAATAAATCAGCACAACACCGATGGAAAGAACAGCATAACTTTACACTGTCGATTTGCAACCAAGAGTTGCAGAATAGAAACTACCGACGCTGTGGAATCATAGTTGCGAATGACCTTTTTCTCAAATTTTGAGATTGATAGAAGATCCAGTGTTCGTAAAATCTTTATACATTTTAGGTGATATCTTGGCTAAGTTCATGTTTGTCATGTTGTTTCAAAGTTAACCAGGGCCAAGTTATGGCCAAATTCCACACTGAAGATACCTAGTTGAACGAAAGACCTAGGTGAAGACAAGCAATACGAAAGGCTGCAATAATTCAGCTATTGTGATGATACAGTCTTTAAAAAAGGTATCGAATATTGACACTAGTACAAGTACAATCATTTTATACAAAACTTCACAATCCTTAACCTATTTTGAATTCAAACGATGCTTTTATGGATGGCTAAACTGTAGTTCACTAACTTGTGAGATTATGCACATGCATATGCACTAAGCAACTTCCATTACTGTGGTAATCCAAAACAATGATAAAACTCAAAGGAATGAGGATTGCAATTTGAATGGGTCAAAAACAGGAATCATTGAACGGTAACAGAAATTTTGGTAAGGGTTAAGAAGCGGTGACCTCGATAACATAGGGATGGATGGAGCGGAATGGTACACAGTGGCTGCTAAATTTTTGTTCATATTATCAGCTGTAATTAGAGACCACATCATATTACTTGAGGCTGCACCTAACTTTAGGACATGGCTAAATGTGTTGGAAGATTGGAATGCATTGAATTTTGTGCAACGGCTGTATTTGTTTGATGGGTTTTTGCTAATCATTGCAAGAAGCAATACCTCAAATCTGTGGTCCTCTTCAGGCTGACGGGAAGTTGTAGGATTGTCAGTCGGTGGCACGGTACGCCCGCCTTCTGGAAATATTGAAAAAATTACATTGAAACACAGACTGAAGAAACTGTCCACTGGTAAACTTCAAATTCGTTCATTTCCAAATACAGGCACAGCTGAAAATATCTCATTACACCAATGAAGAATTGCTCTGAAATTGGGCACACAACACTGATCCTAATATAGTCGAAGTCGCGTCAAGAAACTTGGTCTAATAATCCCTAGTAAATTGATGCTACATTGGTGAATTTCGTATATTCTTCACCCTATATTTTCGTAACTCCCCGCCTTTTTCTCAGCTGGTTACGCGCCTATGGCTTTGATTGTATCGAAATTTAGTCACAAAATACTGTCATCTAGGAAATTCGTGATTCTAAATGCTTGCGAGTCACCAATTATTTCGCACGAAATGTGACGTCACGAAATTGCTGCTGCATAATTGCGGCTTAGAAATTTAATAAAGAATAGATGAGATGATCAAATCAAACAAGACCAGACTATCTCTGAAGTGGGCGGATCCAAATGTTCAACCCAAGATGCTAAAAATTGAAACTGACCCGAGCTGGAACTGTGGCGTGCAGGGTGTCCTGAAGAAATATCTCTTCCCGAACTATGGTTACTTCTAGTTTCAAAATGGTGAAGGGATTGTTCCTCGTCGCCTGTTGCAGTATTACGGACGGATCGAACAAAGGATTGCTACAAAAACAGAAAAGAGTAGGCTACGTCACAACACAAAATTTGATCGATGGCAAATGTAAAGGATTGCCAGAGATAGGCTGTGTAGTGTGTATCAGGGCTCTTCAAAAATGACTTTTTTTCTCAAATCGTACTGGCTACTTGATAAAATTGTTAGGTTACCTAATTTAAGCCAACACACAAAATTTGGTTCAATTCCAGCCAGTAACCGCTTTGCTGCAGGAGAAGAAGTTTCTATTTATTATATAAAAATAAATGATGAAAAATTTGAAAAGTTTCTGTTCACCCCATGAAAGTGTTAGGCTGTCTATAGAAACGATTCTCACCAAATTTGGTTCAATTCCAACCAGTAGAAGCGGAGTTATTGCCGTCGAAAAATTGGGATTTGAATAAAATAGTATTTACGGTGACCAATTCTTTGTTTATTTATTATAGTTGTGCTCACCGTTTTTATTCAAATTTTATTCTAATTTTTTTTCGCGCTCGGCGCGATTTACATCCAATTCAAAGTTATTGCTGTGTTTAGTCTGAATTACGTATCTAAAAATCTCTCATCCACAGTCGTAACCTTCCATGCCATCAAACTACCCGTTAGGTTTGCTAGCATCCTAGTTGCATTTTGTGATATGACGATAAGGGGCGCGAAATCTATCACCATCATAAGGGGGGGCGTGTCCTAATAAATTTGAGAACCACTGATCTAAGGTAAATACTTAATATCACAGCGGGATAGCTGCAACGAGATCGACATAATTTGGATCACGAGAGGGATTTCAGATTGGCCACCCCATTTTAAATTATTTCAGTATTGTGCTTATAAAAATCGATTCTAACGTGTCTTAGGTACATTCGTTGTCTGTATGCGTAGAATTGGGGTATTTATATTTCATCTACACATAGTATAAGGTGTTTGAAGCTGACATGGCTATGATGCTGTCAGCATTGTGTGTCCTAGAACTGAATCAAAAGTGGAATTAGTAAATCTATGAACAGATCACTGCTCACAGAGGTAAATTTCAATCCTGTTCTAAGAATCGGGCCAACCGACTTTCATCTCTATAGTTTTGACAAATTGATTATTACTCTTGGCTTGTTTTAAATAAGCACATACGTATATTATCTCAATGTCCTCAATATATAATCAAATATCAATATTGCGTTTTGGTTTATAATCCAAATTTTATATAGTGCGGCCCGCGAATGGATTCAGGTGTTGAATGCGACCCGCGAACTCAAAAGTTGGCCCACCCTTGAGCTAGGCAGTGACTGTTGACAACAAACATCAGATAACAACCAACCAACCAACATAATTATCAAGTATGTAAATAGAAATGCTAGCAAACTGTCACTTCTCGAGTATGACGACTTTGCTCCCATTAAAAATGTACGTCATATTTGTTAGAATCGTTGCATGCGTGGAAATTCTAAACCACGCAAGTAAAGGTCTAGCCCCTATCAGCCTAAATACAGGATAGAATATGAAACCGAATGCTTCGTGACTTGAAAATGACTCGTAAATGTTTCTTCGAGTCACGAGTCAAACTGTATTGCTGAAACGCCAAGTCAAGTCAAGTCATACANAAANGCTGACTCGAGTCATCTCNACCTCAACANTGACTAATATACCATAAAATAAANTNANCTCACCCTTATNACCGCAGGTGCGCTTGCGTGTTCGGAAGTACCAGGAATCTAANAAAATAAGTAGCCACATATTACTAGAAAANTATATTTNAAGAATTTCTTACAGTGGGAAGTCTTTGTATATAAGCCGAGACTCTCTCTTCGGCCAATTGCCTTTCTGGCAGGCTCTGCAAGAAGGCGACCGTGCAATGTTGAGTAATTTGTCAACATAACAGAATCCTTACCTCATGGAGCACGTTTCTCGCGACCACATATGGTTTTGTAGACTCTACTGGTGATTGGGCAAGAGGCCTTACCCCACTTGTGCCTACAAATAGAATTTAAAATAGGGATATCGGTACATAAAAGGATGGCTACAATACGATATTGTAGCAAGTATAGTCTGTTTAGATCTCAATGCCAAAAGATGTACTTCAGAAAACATCGTTGGGCCATACTATAGCCTATGTAAAATCAGCAGGCGTAGGCTACCATACGATCTTATCGCTGGCCATCATTTTTTAACTTCAGGAAAAAAGCTTCTGTCTGTCCGTCTGTTATTAAAGGGGCACTGAGTGCTCGAAAAATGACGTAGTTTCAAAGAAAAGACATAATTGGGAAAAATGATAATTCTTGGCCGCAGTCATTTTCTTCGCAAAGCCACCTTCATGGTACTGCAGCTGAAAGACAATTCAAACTATTCCCATCGCACGCCACCTGCATAAATACATTTCTAAATTTCACAGTCAGCACTTACATGTAAAACTGGAGGAAGATAGTTCAATCGCGTGGCAAACTTTTCAATAATTAGAATGCTTAAGCATACGAAAAAGCGCAAGTTGGGTTTTTGCCTTGATGTAACACACTAATATTACCAAACACGTGTCTAAGGTCGGTCAGCTATTCAATACAACTTTAGATTAAACTCTGATGCACTCAAGAAAGCGACTTGCCTGGAAGACTGTCCTTGATGAATCGACAATATGGCTCATGAAATTTGCTGTCCGAAGGCACATCCCCACGCATCCACTGATTTACAATGCGAGAACATCTGCAGAGATAGTTCACCATAATTTAAGCCACACAACTGTTTACCTAAAAAACTGAAGATTTTGACCTAAGCCATGAAAATTTTGACAGTTTTTGATGTTGAATAACTCAATTTTGACAAAATTTTGACCTAGGCTAAACATTGGAGATTTTGATGTTAAAAACATAATTTTGACAAGATTTTGTCCTCATGTAATGTAAATTAGGCGTTTTCGCACATATTGTTAGAATTGTTTCAATTGACCGTTTGTGATTCACAATAAGCAGACAATGGGCCATCTACAGCGGTAGGCCTATAAAGTATATATGCTACAAGATGTCAAATGTCAAATGATAAGTTCCCCGACAGTGCAAACATCTACAATACAGATAAAATACAGGTTGCAAAAAATTTTTGACAATTTCTTGACCTAACGCTACAGTTTTAGATCATTGGTACATTATTTAAACTAGCGCCTGTAGATCGGCAATTTGTCAAATACTGGAGTTGAGTACTTGCATGAATTGATTGGTTAAATACAACACAATCACATTCCGCTTCAAATTCTGTAACGATTACAATTCAAATATGTCTTCAATTTTTCCTCCGTTAGCCTACAATTAGAAAGGGTGAAATGAAATGGAATTTGTCACCCAAAACTCAACTGAAAATACTCCAACTCTGGTTCACGCCAAAAAGAGACTGGAAAATAGGAATTCATGTGGTGGATAACCAAAATACACTACAATGACTTCTAGGAATACATTCAAGGTGATACCCTCTGACAAGTGATATAAGTAAGAATGTTCGATGGCTACAATTATGCAAAAGAGAGAGATCTATCTAAACTTGACCTTTACCATGAGAGATATGAGTGATGCAGTTCAATTTTAGTGGGCTTACTTACCCTATGCAAGTTACTCTATGTGCAGAGGTAGTGCGAGGCGTGTAGAAAAATCCAGCTTTTGATAAATGAAGAAGATTCACATTGTGGGGAAGCGGGTATTCGTTGAAGCTTTCTGTACGTTCACCTTGGTCATGGTATACTGCAAATAAATGATAGGTCATCAGATTTTGTGCACAGCAACATAAATAACTAAATACCTAAAGGTATTTTCTACCTCAAAAGAACTTTCAGTGGCTAATTATTATCAACTAACCTGCTGGCTACAGTAACTACTGATGATTTGATTTTAGTCGAATCAAAATCATCCTGATTTAAGATGCAGATCCAGCAATTACAGTGAATATGCATTGCAAAATGTTCAATGTTGAATCAGCAGTTCGGGATCTACATCTTCCGACTTCCGGTTAATGATTTGGCATCATATTTAAATATCATGAATGAAATATTGTAATAATCCTATTGCTAATGACTACTTCACATCTAGTTAGGCCAACAAAAAACTGAGGCACAATTTGGGATGAAAATGAAGTGTTTACCAACTTTGAAATTGAAAGCAACATAATTTGATGGGAACCGATTCTGGATCAATGGTTCCCAAACTGCGGTCCACAGACCAACAGGTTAATGGGGCCTGCAATGAGAGTTTCTTCTTGATTGCGATTTGATAACAAAGCTATCTTGGGTGTAATGCTTGCATTAGCATTCGTAGGCTATCTAGTTACAATAGCAAATGTTTTCAACGTAATGATTGGACATATTCACACAGTAGGCTTTAGTGGTCTTAAGTTGATTTTTGACACTTACTGGTCCTAAGCTATAGGGAAAAATTGATTACGACCTGGGAACAACAAAAAACATATTTTCTGTTACATTGTATAATTTCTGGCTGTGATGAAAGTTTACTAACAAGTCGCTGCAAATAAATTTTGGCATAGGTTCCCAATCCCTGCCATAGGAATCATACCCTCCCTCTAATCAGAGTGCATGCAAATTTATCACCCATATTGATATTACACTCAACCCTAACCAAAGGCCACAATAAGCAGAATTTCGTGTAAAGCAATGATAGATTGTGTTTCTGTGGTCACAGGGAGCACTTTTCGACAAAGTGTGTTGCAAGTGTTGCAACTATCCAAATTTACTTATAGACCTCGATAATGACAGCAGGCTTGGGTGAGTTATAACTATATAGTTAACAGAATATATCCTTTACCAGCTTGTTCATCAGTAGGTTGGACGATTACACTCTTTGCACGCCCCGATCCACTATTGCTGTTGTTATCTTCAATGCGTGATGTCGACATTACACTTTATGCTTATGGTACCCGTACTTCATTCATTACCAGGTATCGTATTCCTTTTTGAAGACATATAATATTCTACTTATGACTCCGGAAGTCTTTGATTCCGTCATTCCATGATTTTGAAGCCACAAAACGTGGATCATAATTGTTTGCTAATAAATACGCCTGTAACAACAGAAATAATGTTCCTGAATCACTGTATCAGAAAGAAAAATACTCCAATCGAATGATTATTGCAATGATTCGGATCACATGCATATTGCATATATAGAGTCATCAAAGTA
>ATSW01013688.1:0-10561 GCA_000444245.1 Botryllus schlosseri | reverse complement strand
AAAAAATCGTGACTCGAGTCTGACTCGAGTCGAGTCATGACTCGAGTCATTACAACCCTGCCGTGAACCAAACTTGACGCTGATTGGTCGAGGGACGATGGCTATAGAAACGGCGCAACAACAAAGGACGCTGCATTTACCTAAGCCTTATAGTTGGCACTACGATGTATTCCTATAGCCGTGTAGACTTATAAAAACGACAAGATTGCAGTTATATGTTTATTACTTCCTCAATAACAGAATTAGGAAAGGAAATAAAGTATTTAGTAACACGTTTTTAAATATAAGGCCGAAATACTGCTGTGTTTAGAAATTCAGTGCCACCAATGGCAATGAACTCGGAAAGAACAGATCTTTCCATTCATTTTCTTCCAAAGCAAAGGACAGAAAGGCTTGGGTATGCAGGGTAAGAAGGCATGTCTTCAAGCCTACTTCCACAATTTTCATTTGCTCCTACCACTCTTGCAAGGAAGACTTTACTGCTAGTGCATTAAATACACCAATACAGTTTAGAAAATCACGTCTAAAAGAGAGCTGCAATTCCCAGTCACAATCTCCGTGGCGGAGCAGAAGATACGCGCCTTGCAAAAAGGCGGACTCTGAACTCCATGCCGTGTCAACTGTCTTCCTCCAATGTTGTGGATTATACCTATTCAGGAACTAGTTCTGTTGAAGATAGAGATATATTAGTCCTGTTCCGTTCCGGGAATAATAAATTTTATGGCAATAAAGAATAGAGAAATGCGAGTTCGAATTATGACTTGTATAGTTGGCTGAGCATCACATCCATATGAAATTCCTGGAGTTTTGGAATGTTTTGTTTTCAGTCAGGGTCTCTTGATACTTTGCAAATCCGCACATCCTTTGTAGTGCAAACAACATAATGTGCCCTCTGCCAAGTCACTATTTGCGGCATACATTTTGGCCTGAATTTGATGCCAATAAGAGTGATTTACATGTAATTACCCAGCAGCAGTCAAATAAAAACTCTACTTCTGTGATATCTGCCCAAGTTCGAATTTCATGAGCTCATCGGCTGTTGTTACGATATTTCCGGGGGCACTTTACCTCAAGCACACCAACTGCCGATGCGGTTTGCTCAGGTGGAATCATTCTATCAGGTGAAGCACCCAGATATCCATATGGAAAAGGGACAAGATCAATCTTTGCTACATTCACATGAGTGATGCTACATAGTAGTCTTAAATAGCCCTTTCTTCGTGTTATAACCGCCACAATATTGAATCCCTGTTCATACTGCATACTGTCCTTGAAGTGATTTGAAAAGATATGGTGGATATGAAGTACCTGCTGTCTTGTTCCTCTAAAAGCAGTCCAAAACCCTACCAAAATTGTTGCTACTTGTTGGGGAGAGAGTCTTTATTTTCTACCAACCTAAATACATAAAAGAACAGACGGTAATGATGGTGGTACAGAAATATGCATGCACAGTATTCGGTATCAGATAGGAATGATCGATACGACCGTGAAGGTCAACTAGTCTGATCACACCCGCATCAAACAGGCACACTTGAGGCGAATAGCACTTTATCTACCCAATTCTGCACATTATCTCTGTTCTGATTTCCTGTTAGCAATCGGATTATGACTAACTTTGTTGGCTTCTAACCCTAATGTTCAGGTGTTGGCATTGATGATTCCATTTCAAGGCTACAAGATGGGGATTCTAGATCAGGATCACCAGATGACAATTTAGGATTAGTATGTGCAGCATACACAACATCGGAGGAAGACAGTTAATGTCACGGCATGGTAGTGGTAGGAGCAAATAAAGCTTGTCGAAGGGGGGAAGCGAGTGGCGCAGTGTGCTAAGCGACACCGTCACGACACCAATGGTTCCTGGTTCGAGTCTCGGCTCTACCATGTTTCTATGTGTCGGAGGTATATCTGGGCTCCTCATCGCCGATTGATAAAAAGCCCAGGGGCAGAGTGAGCCGAGCTCCAAAGACGGCAGCAGAGACCCGAAGTGAACGCAAGGANAGCAAGAATGAATGTATGAAAGTGTGNGAGTGCGCGAGCATGAAAANAAGTGCAAAAGACCGAAAGCAAAGATACTGAACTGTACTAAATGCATTGTCGTNGCGCACAANGCCTTCACAGGCGATAAGCGCCACTGTTGTTGTGTGTAATAATAATAATANNNCNNGCATCGAAATAGGTTTGAATTCCTGCCATGTTACTCTGCATTCCCAGGCCTTCCTGTCCTTTGCGTTGGAAGGAAATGGATGGAAAGATCTGTTCTTCTTCAGTTCATTGCCATTGGTGACACTACATTTATAAACACAGCAGGCATTATATTTGAGTATATATTACCAAATATTTTATATCCTCTCCTAATTCCAATATTGATGAAGAAATAAACATTTAACTGTAATATTGTCGTTTTTATACAGTCCACACGGCTATCGGAATACAACGTAGTGCCAACTGCCAACTATAGGCTTAGGTACAGGTAAATGCAGCGTCCTTCGTTGCTGCGCCGTTTCTATGGCCATTGTCTCTCGACCAATCAGCGTAAAGTTTGTTTTATGGCCGTATTAACCTCTGCAGGGATATCCCTGTAACCTCTAATGCGGAAAGGGTCTACAAATAGTGGTACTGTGCTCCAGGTACTTTTCCCATGATGACCAGGTACATGATCGGCATTCAGTGACATTGAACGACAATAACAGTTGATTTATAAAACGGATTCACTACCAGTTATTTATAAACTCTGCAGATGAAGCGGATGCATCATAGAAGCGTATTGAGCCCTAAGAACGAGCCACTATACCTTACATAATTGCAGATTTGTCGATAATGAGGCATAGAACGTACGATGCAAGTAATGTTTTCGAGACCACAGCCTCTATGGCGACGCCGATAATGATTCCCGTTGAAATAATTTTGTGAGCAGTAATACCATATATTACATATTCTATCTATAACACGCTATTTTGTTGTGATTCGATAGAACGAAGTATTTCTTTGTAGGTATTCCTAATTACGAAATTGTGGGGAAATTACTGGACGGTTATAGGATGCCTAAACCGCCCCAATGCAGTGAAGAAATTTATCAAATAATGCGTCGCTGTTGGCACGGTAAAGACACTGAAAGGCCTCGTTTTGAAGAATTGCATGTAAGTTGAGTTTCAAATAAAGGTATGACTTCTTTCCATTTTAATCAAGAGTGAAGTCGCGCTTTGCTACTTTTCTAAACATGGCTGAGCTCATCCCCCACCAATTAACCATCCTCCAGCATGCTCATTGCTCATACTCAATTACTCATACTTGAGTTTACGTCGGGCTATTTTAATATCCGAAAAAGAGGACATGTTCTAAAACTTACAGAATACATAATAGCGGACGAGAAAAAAAGGGTACGCCTAATTTAAAATTTTTACGAGAAATATTAGTGGGTTATTGGATCAACTATAAAAATGCATTTTTGAAACTGGACTCACGAAATACCCGTAGGAGATCTCTTCGGAATGACTTCTATTTAGTCAACCTTTCCGTCACTGCCGTCGAACTCTGGATTTCGCGATATTTATGACATTTTTTTGCTTCCCCTGTATACTATCGCATAGCTCTCACAGCTATAAAGGAGGGAGAATTGCCAAAAATTAGCACATTTGGGCGTCCTCGGAAGACATTTTCGATTTCGTCATAAAGGAGGAAGCATGGTAACCCTACTCTAAGCAATCATAAGCTCATTTTATCACGAGATCGTATAGATCCATTCTTTGTATATTTTAAATCTAAAGATAAATATGTTGTTCAAACTCGTGTCCATGTTCGAAACACGTCAGACGCGGCGAGCATGCATATATGTAATATATTATCCGCAAAAATTTCATACCATCCGTATTTCCTCATAAGAACAGGATCCATATTGATGCTTCAGATTTTCATTGACTAACCTCCCCCATCAATATTCAGATTACCGTTAGGTATCGATGCATCGCCTTTGCCTTCCTATTATGATTGACAAAATCCATGGATAGTCGCTCGTATTTTTATTTATGTCGTGAAAATGCATAAAAATAAATTTATTTGATTCATTACCGGGCGTCATGTAAAATGATATAGTGGCGCGCGGTTGTTCGCTGAATGCACTCTAAACGAAAGCGGTGTAAGCTGCCGATTTCAATTCTACCGTGAAGTGTAAGGTATAAGGCTGGTGTGTTCCAGAGATTGTCACTGGAATGCTTTGTTCACCGTTACACGAGAAAATTCTTACTTATGCATCTGTTTCCCTCTCCTACTTATTTACAGAATATCTTCGACAGAATGGCTTCAACACGACCAGGGTACGAAGATGCCCCGACTGCGTGAATGAGTGAAAATATTTCTGCGGTATAAAATTGGAAATTGGAAAATTTATAGCCCTGTTATTGAATTGCAATAATTTCATTTTCAGATGCTTAATATGCAATATCGCAATTTAATTGTATGCTTTATGTACGAGCTACCAGATCAGTATAATTGACTATTTACAATTTCAGTGTGATCATTTTGTGGAGAGGTGCAAAATCCATTACGATTTTGGCGTCGATAGTTGCGTTCTCTAATTTGTACATTTAGTATAGAGCTTTAATCATGATAACTATATCCAAGAATATACGATGGCGGGCAACTGTATATCATTCTCAACTGACCACAGAAAAGTTATTGGTTATTAACTGAACGCTCCGACCTGGGCCTGGCCTACGGTTGGTGTTATATTGATATATAGGCCTATATATATCACAGTTGATGCCGTCATATCCGATGAACACGAATGGACAAATGGAAGATTGCGTATAATAGCATAACAGAAAGTGCAATTGCCTTTCACAACTTTTATTTTGTTTACGCAGCGCACGATTTCCTTGGGACAAAATAAAAGCAGTAATTTATGCATGATAACAATACATTCATTTTTGTCCTTCTAGAGGGGTGCGAAACTTGTTAGTGATTTCAAAGATGGTGGGGACAGGAAAGATCGTTAAGAACAAGCGTTTTAGTTGATGTTTCGCGCAGAATATTCATGACTCTGGCTGGATATATCTTTGAGCTTCTAATGACGTTAGGGATGAGTTGCTTCACAATGCAGAACAGTAGATCCAATCAGGATATCTAAAGCTAAGAATTTATAAAGTATAATTATCGATAAATAATGTTTTCTGTTGCTCGAAAAAGGTTGTAAACGCTGGCCTATAGTGCTATGGGGCTATCGTGACAGAATCCCGCAATGGTCACGACTATACTGGACAGTTATCTAATAGTGGCAAGCCTGAAACTAACGGGGTCTTTGTAAATTCTGGTTCCAGCTGTGGCAATTACGATTTTAGACAACCATTTTTTGTCTTAATTAGATGGAATTATAATAGATGTCAAACACAGTCTTTACAATAAAGTTATAGATGACATTGAATATTAAAATTATAATTCAAATTTTCTCAAAGCTCCTTGATACATTATCCAGTTTAGAATTGAAATTGGTAGACTGCCAGTGTTTGCAAAGCGTGATCACACCAACTTTAGTTACAGATCGGAATATATTCCATGTTATTGAGACTCATGTCCAATGGAAAAAGGGACACACTATCCATAGATCCAAACGTAGAAGTATCGCCTAATCAATGGCGCTATTCGCTAAACACTGCATTGATGTGATTTGAATGTATCTTGAAAGTTGAGCAAGCAAATGTACCAGCTGAACAGTAGTAACAACATTACGGAGAAGTGATCATTAGAATCGCGTAGGAGATTTACCCGAATGACGGGTAGCCGTTCCGTGAGATTATATAGCGAGCATGTTTCAATACAGGCACCAGTGCATTCGGTAGCTTGCTGCAAGAATCTTTGAGAATGAGCTTCATGGTGATTTGTGCGGTTTGAGATTTCGCATGCCTATCCCGTTGTCTTTTGTGGTGAACCGTTCGTAGGACGGTTTTAGAATTCACATTCAATTGATTGCAGGTTTATTTCAGTTTATTTTCGAAGCCGACAGTAGCAATGTCAATCTGGTATCTTCACGGCTGGTACACGAGTGCTTGAATGCTGTGTTGATTCGTAAACCTTATCACTACTTCGCCTTTACAGGTTGTTCCTGTTCCTTTTTTACGCTGCTGTGAATGGTATGTGCTGTTCAGTAGACTTGTGTCTTGGTGATGAATAGTGCGAATATTTAACGACATGTACTTTATATTAAGAGGCGCGGCAGGCATTTGTTGCCCTAACGGACGATGAAGATATCGCAATTCCCAGCAAGCTCTATAACAGGACGATCGGTGGATCTGGAGACTCACAATTTACTATCGAAAAGGCGACAAGTAGGTGTAGTTATGAGGCCAGGAGGGATATACAGTTATACGATACATGCTCGTAAGTCTCGGTGCAGGTGTTGTGTTTTTTAAATCTCTTCTGGAAGGGCTCGACAAACTAACGATCGTTGAATGATAGCTTAGCATGAATTATCCCAATTTACGAAGTAAATGCGTTGGTTTAGTACAATACGGTGTTTGTGTTTGTAAATTGCATTACAGTCGCATATGGTATGAGTTATAGCGGTTAGTTATGCACATTGTCACATTGGTCACCATTTTGGATTTCACGGATAGTATTGCAATGAAGAATAATGTTATGTGCATTGACTGGACTTGAATCTGGCCTATATGTTCAGTTCATACTTAAGATTAGTTGAACAAGAAATCCGTTACCGAGTAATTGATACTGCTGTGCAATATCCGTGAACCACAGGGATTTATTTTAGCCTATTCACACGACTCGTGAAGTGATTATCAATCTGATCGTGTTGATTATATTGCTTTTGATAGGGCCATAACAAGTCGCAGATGAGAGAATATTGCTTCCATTGCATATAATTTACACCGTGGTACTAAATTCAGACAGAGTAACAGATTATCGTTTTTTTAATGGAGCTGCCGATGAATTATCCGAAGTACTTGACCATTGGTTCGACGTATTTGACGTGGACTTTCCGCATGATGCGCAGATGGTCGAAGGTTCTGCTACCGCGGAAAGTAAGTATAGGCCGATACAATACGTGCACGTAGTATCCGTTTTATGATATTTTGACTTCAGTTTCTTTTATTGTATAGAAAATGGAAACTTGTGGGATGATATTACACTATCCGACAGCCCTATTGACGAGGAATTAGACGTCTATGATAGGGACATTATTCAGCACGATGGCGCGTCTGGTAGCGGCGACAAAGGTACGTGTCTGTGCTGCAATTGTTACATGCAAGTCTGAAATTATCAGTCATAAACGATATCGAGTCAAAACGCAACGCCGTTATTGATCAAAGATTGCAGTTGTATAAATCGTTTGATATTAGAGGTCGACCAATGTCGATTTTTGCAGGGCTATGCCGATACTTAGTATTGACACTCTCGCAAGGCCGATAACCGATATCATATTAATATGGAAGTAGCAGAGAAACATTTCGCCCAAATATTATGGTAAGATGGAACTTGTACGTACATGCGACAGAAAGCTGAACAACAAACGAGAAAACCGAAATTGAAAATAAATCGTTGAACCGATAGCATATAGATATAGATAATATTAAGATCTTGGTTGTTTTCACACCCTATTTAGCGTCCACTTGAAATTATAAAGAATTCTTCGCTTCATTGTGCACATTCATTGAAATTTTGGATAACCCAAAAAGCAAAACATGATAGAGAATTGTAGATCCGTCCAGCAGATGTGGATTGTAATGCACGAAGCATAGTTTCTCTGCATGCTACCCCAGTTGAACTCGTCCTGCAATGGTGAATTTGTCAAGGGTAAATCTTTGCGTCGTCGATTTCTTGAGATTGAGAACACGGAGCATTGAAATTCCAATATTTTTGAATTTTTTATACATGGAATATCGGCTGCGATAGGTCAATATCGATAATCGGGAAAGTACCAAATATCGGCTTCTATAATAATCGGCCAGGTGGATAATCGGTCGACCTCTATTTCAGTGGTTCTTAACCTGGGGGTAATTACCCCCAAAGGGGTAATTTATCAATTTTTTGAGGTAATATGAATGTGGGCTAACATATATTTTTGCGAGCTTATATATATATTTCGTTTCACTCAACACACCATGCCTGCTGTGATATCATAGTAACCATTAGTAAATAGAATATGAATAACAGGGCAGAATGTAGTTTAGGATAGTGCAAGGTAAGTTCAATTCATATTGAGGTAGCGCGGATCATATATTGTTGAGCATGCTGGTAAATTGAAAGACAAGGGGCATCTAAGTTGGTTTTACACCTATAATGCATTAACAATATTGTAGAAATATATTTGTTAGTATTGAAAAGTGTGTTGGTCTAGTCTAGTCAGTAAAATTAAGTCTGAAACCATTACAATGCCTACGAAAAACCGAGGGGAAGATTTGAGAACCTTTTGGCTTCAAAATAAATAACCAATCTTTGTCATAATGGTATTGAATTTTCGGATTATATTTCCTTCAACTTATTGCCGTGAAGTAGGATTTTCTGCAATGGTATCCATCAAAATAAAGTAGCCTACGTTTGCGATAGACAATTACACGCGATGCTGTCAATTATCCATCCCTTTGTCTAGATTTGACCACTGAATGACACAAAAACAGCATTAGCCTTCTCATTGACTTGATATTTTTAACAGCCATTTTAGTGTGCATTATGACGTCATCTTTGTGCTGTTTTACAATTAATTGAGTGCAAGCCGTAATTGTCATTTTTTGAAAAGGGGTAATTGCCGCCCGTCATTTTCTTCTTGGGGGTAACGGTATGAAAAAGGTTAAGAACCACTGCTCTATTTGATACTCGGTCGGGTAGCTTGGTGAATTTATTACCGAAGTCTTTACAAACGACATATGTGTTATAATCCAGGGTCCATCCCGGGGAAAAAAGAACGGACCCCGGAATTTTATCAGTAGTTGGATACAATAGATATCTGGAATTTCGCATTCAGGGAACACGTACGGAATTGCTGACGGCATTCTGCTTCAGTCTGAATATCACAACGATAAGACGTCAATCGAACAGGATCAAATTGCTGCAATACTTCCGAGTTATGACATTGACGGGAAAACAGACTTAGTTGCGTTTCCAGAACGTGATGAAGTGGCATCTGGAGCATCGGAATTTGAAACTGACATCATTTTCCGAGAACATCTATATAATTCTACGGACCCAGTAGAAGTCGATATCAAGACCCGAGATCGATCTTATTCCGTCACTGCGATGACAAATAATTCTGGACTCGGTTCTGACGATGAGGGAACTACTTCATTCGAGGAAATTTCTTACGAAGGGTATATATACGATGAGATGATGGTGCATCCAGTGACCTGGTAAAGCACTTATGCGATTGCTTTCAGAGTGGACGAGATTGAGAAAGTATTGTCGAGCGCCCATATCTGCATTGTCGACGCTTGTCCGTCATCGTGCCGAACAAATAACTCGGTGAATACCGGAATGAACTTGAAAAGAGGACGATTTGTGCATGTCACAGCATTGTCGATATCGGTTGGTTGACTTGATTATAGTACAACTTACAGTACGGCAGTGCCTAATAGTACCACTTTTCACAGTAACTCGACATCATTCAATGATTGGGATTGAATTAAGATTTTAAATTCTTTTCGCTTGATTTCGGTCGTGTTCGGGAATTTGCCTAAGTGTATAAGTTTACATGTAGATCTAGATGGGCTACGGGTTGTAATAGCAATGGTGACAGAAAGCATGGAACTAGTGACGCAGCGCCGAGCCTATACCAAATAACCTCTACATATAAATTGTACACAAAGATACATGGCATAGCAAACGACCTCATTGTCTTATTGATCTTTTTTTTTAATCAACCGAACGGTTTGTAAACCTGATGTAGTGACTTGTTTTGGTGAAATTTTTTTGTTATATACTCTTCTGGTATTAAGCTATGCGGTATGACTATACGAACTGCCTATGGCGAGGCCCTCCCCAGAATCTTTTCTTTCTTCATCTGCGCTCTTTTGTAGAATGTCAGCATCGTTTTGTTGCAGGACTTGGCTGGCACGTTGTCAGGCTTTGAGAGCCTACGCTTGTCCTGCGGTGATTCGAATCGCCAGTCGTCTGTACAAATCATGGAACACGGGTAATTTGACCGTATTAATCAAACCGACAATGCCACGCACTATATATGTAACATTTTCAGCTGCAAGGTAAATCTGGACGTCTTCACGGATACGGGAGTGGGTTCGTCTCCTTGCATTTCGTTTCGAGTGCCGACAATTATGTCCTGCTCGTCTGTGCTTCTTCATGCCCGATTAGTTTCATGTTCCATCGATGATGTTGAGGTTTGTAGGAAACTGCGTCTGATAAATATAGATTGTATGAAGGTTTTCTTGACTACCCTGAGCGCTCTACTATCCATCATTAGCATGCGGAATTGTGTTATGTTACGTTACTAAACGGTCTTCCTCATTCAGATGTGCGTCAATGATCCAGCAATCCTAAGGTGCACCAATTCCGAAGCCAAGCGATCAAGACGCCATGCGACTTGGCCTGCAGAGCACGTTGC
>ATSW01013687.1:0-10058 GCA_000444245.1 Botryllus schlosseri | reverse complement strand
CCATGCTATCCGTGATTGCTGAGCGCCTAGCAGGATAGCTGCGGATACCAATTTTCGAGTCTTTGGTATGACCCGGCCGGGGATCAAACTCACGACCTACCGCTCGAGAAGCCTGACGCATAACCATTACACTATCTCGCTCAGTAAGTAACTTACGACAAAAGGAGTTCAACCCCATACCAGGGTTTGGTCACTAGTTTTTGACTGCAGACAGAAAATTCAAAGAAATACTACAAATATAACATACAGGGGTGCTAGTGAAGGTGGAACAAAACATGCTACATCTTAGTCGTTCTACACGACATTTTGAGTAGTAATATGATAGTAGGTATTTCGAAGCTTACCTGGATCAACATTGCCTGATGTTGTCAGTTTCGTAGCAGTTGGAGGCAATATCGATGTCAACAGGCTATTGGCGTCTGGGATTCTTGAAGTAGTCAGAATGTGGTCATTTGGTGCAAAAGATTTCATCGTTGATGTTGGCAGAATGTCATGGAACAGAGTTGTTGATGGAGTCAGGACTTTATTATCAGTCGATGTAGATGTCTCTTTGACATTCGGAGTCGATTGTACTGGAGTTGTTAAAATCGAAGTCGTCGCCCTGTCTGGAGTTGTTGATGCAATATAACCTTGCTCAGTTGTAACACCACTGGAAAGACTTCCACCGTTTGAAATGTACCGTGTAGTGTGTGGTCCTGTTTTTGTAGTGGTGACCAAATTACTAGACACTTCAGGTGCAGTGAAATGATCATCGGTATGTAGCATTTCACGAGTGATTTCAATGGTAACAGTAGTCTCATGAATTGAAGAAGGTATGCTTGTGGAAGATACGCCAATCAAATCGGTGGTGGTAATGCCAGCATCACCTGATTTATCGCTTGGTATACTTTCAACACCCTGGGGAGTAGTTGATGTAGAAAGAATCCCTGGCGTAGTACCGATAGTGCTTGAGACATCTTGATTAGTAGATACAATAGGTGTTTGCACAGAGCTGTAATGTTTCATTCTGGTAGTACCAGTTGAATCGCTAGCAGCTATTGTGGGTGATAACACCAGTCCATCCTCTTTGGTGGTGGGATGATGTCTATCAATGAATGGTACAGAAGTAGAAGACGCAAACGAGGATTCATTCGGTGACTTTATACCAGTGCTTGAGTCTGAAGATGTAGGTAATCCAGGTGCTGAAGTAGAGGTTTGATATAAAGATTCAGTAGTTGAATGAACTAAAGTGTTCACAGTGACAGCTTCTTCTGTGATAGCGTATGGCAGTTTTGGTTGGTGAGTAAATGCATTTGTTTTAATTTCGCCATTCGCAGCAGTATTTGTCATTGAGTGAACAGTTGCCTGCAATCCCGATGCTTCAGTAAATGTTTGCCGTACATAATCTGATGTTGAATGTGTTGCGGTCTCCATGGTGATAGCTTCTTCTCTGACGGTGTTTGACTGTACCGTTTTTAAAGAGGAAGAGACTGTTGAAATCTCATCAACTATACCAGTATTTGTCATCACATCAAATGTTGAGAATGCAATAGCTGATGTTGGATGTATGGATTCATATGTTGAATGAATTGAACTACCCACACTGACATTATCTGGTTCAGTAGCAGTTATCGCCAAATCTAGACTGTCAACAGAAGTTTCATCGGTCTCCGGGGTAGTGCTACTTTGGGATAGCGGAACTTTGGAAAAACTTGGCCAAACTGCTGAACTTTGCTGAATTGCGGAGTTAATTGGTGTTGTATGAGCCTTCTGCTTGGTGATAGATGTTGATGACACATACAGTGTAGTGTCTCTTGCAGTGCTGACCGATTGAGGAATATTTGACTCCGTCAATGCCGACCCTGACCCAGCAAATGCATTTTGCAACGTAGTAGCCACGGCAGGATGTGACTCATCTCCAGTCCTCACCACAGAAATGGTTGCTGGGATATTTGAGGCACTATTAGCCTCATGCTCCACCGTCGAATGGCTAGAGACAGTGGGAATGGAAGAATATTCAGAAGTCGCCACTGAAAGCACTGTTTGTGTCTCGTCTGGTAATGTTGAAAAATTCCAACTAGGATCATCTACACCGTTTCCACTCCATACCGGGTCCGTGACAACCAAATATCCAGAAGTACCAACAATCGTCTGTGGGTTAGATTTTTCTTTTTCCATGCCGGTGGCTGTGACGTGTACTAAGGTACCAGTATGTGTTGGATTATAGCCCGTATCTGGATCCATTACTGACAAGGTACTATGACCGACATCTTCGCCGGACGTTTGACTAGGCAACGTAAGCCCGATAAGAGTGGTTTGTGTAGGCGTTGGTTGCAAAGTCTCATCACTTTGCACATTGTTGTCTGCAGTGCTCCAGTACTGGATGGCAGTTGGCACCCATGACTGTCTCTCTACAGCAGTGTCAGACATCGGAGTTTGACTAGACAACGTCTGCCCTATAAGTGTGGCTTCTGTAGGCGTTGGTTGCGACGTCCCATCGTTTTGCACAATTCCGTATGTGGTGCTCCAGTACTGAAGAGTAGTTGGCATCAATGACTGCCTTTCAATCGACGTGATCACAGAAGTAGATGGCATATCTTCCTGTTTTGTAGTCGCGATTTCACTTTTTGCATTGCCCACAGTAGAACCACTGCCAGAAAAATCCGTGGAGCCGACATCGCCCGAGGATTCAATTATAGCCGAGGTATGTGCTATGTTGTTGTGCCGTGTAGTTGCTGAAATTATGTCATGTTGATTTATATTGGACGTTGACGTAAAGGAGTTGGATTTCCAATCAGTATAAGGTTCAGTTGTTTCAGCACCACTTTGAACGAGGTCACTTCCGATGGATGAACTCCTGGGATATGTACCTTCACCACTTTCATGAGAATTTGTAGTCAAAGTGTTAGCATGAGCTCTAGTTGAGATCGACGGCAATAATTCTGTGACGCCTTGTTGCAGATTATCTGTCAAGCTTTCGGTAGCACTACTGATGTCTGTAGCATAAAGGTTTTCAGTCGTTCCTTCATGACCAGACACCGTGCTTGAATAGGTAATCGCAAAATCGTCAGACTCTTGTATAATTACCGGGTGGTCGACAGCAGAAATAGCATCCTGGGTTTTACTGTTGGTAGTTGCTCTGGATATTTCAGGAGTCGGAATGTCTGACAAGGGCGACAATGTTACTGTGACAGGAATGCCGTGTCTCGTCGACAATACTATGCCGGATATGTCTGGGTGAGGTAATTTTGTATATGCTTCCTCTGAAGTAGGTTTGCTGCTTTGTGTCGCTACTGAACTATCAACATTGTGGTCGGTAGTGATCCCATTTGTGGCAACTCCATTCGAAAAAGTCCTGTACTGCTGAAGTAAGTGTGTGGGTCTGGGTTTGTAGTCCACATTCCGAAGCCCATTCCAACTGTTGAAGTAGTGGAAGATCCTTTTTCGGCGCTAGTGGTAAATTCAGATTTAAGGCTGTCGGCCATCGCTGTACTTCCATCTGCAAAGGATTCAGTTGCCATGGTAGAAAATAACAATGCAGTACCGTCGTACACATCATGATCTTCTGCAGGTGTTGATGCTTGCACCATAGTGGTAGATTCATCCTGATATGCAAGATCAGTCGAAGTTTGCATAACTCCTTTTATATTGTCACTGATTTCAGCATTTGTAATAATATCTTCAAGTGAATCAGTGGTAGACAAAAAATCAACATTATTGTCTGGCCGAGTTGTGATTTGAACAGTTGTCTTTGTATCATCATCTGGCAGCGTTATTTCGTGTATAACGATCGGTGTTGAAGTTGTAGCTTGTTTTGTATGGAAACCGTCTTTCGTGAAAGACTCAATTGTGGACTCAGGAGTGGGTGTTGTCAAATTTCTTGTTGGAGCAGTGGATGGCAGTGTAGTGAAGACAGCTGTTACTTCTTGAAGAGTTGCCGTTGAATCTTTCATATCTGGAGAAGGTCTTTTGTTGGTGTTTTCAGTGGTAACAGCATTAGTAAGGCTCGTGACATCTTGCGATGTACTTATCTGAGACCAGTGACTATGCCCGGACTGAACTGAGTAACAGAATCAGTGCTTACAGACATTGATGAAGTATCCGATTTGTCAGTGACATCTTGCCTGGTATCTATGTCACTACTGGATTCATACAGACTCGTATTCTCTGTGATTTTGAACGTGACATTTTCCACATCAGATGAAGTCGACTTATCATCAGTAACATATCCACTACTACCTTGAGTTATTTCCACATGAACACTTGAAGAAATGGTATCAGAGAGCCCCGTTGTATGCAGCTGTGTATCAGTCAACGTTGAAAATGAAATCTGCGTTGTATGTGATAGTATCCCATCTTTCTCTTCAACCGGCACACTTTCGGATGCCAAAGTAATCCCAGGATGGGTACCAAATTTTGGATATTCTGTAGGTTTGGTGGCTGAAATGGAATCATATTCCGACGTCGAAGCAACTGTGTTGTCGGAACGTGACAAAGAAATCGTTTTTCTGGAACTAGATGGAAATATTGTGCTGCGGGATTCTTGTGTCATTGATGACTTGTCAGATTGTAGAATCGCGGGATCAGATCGGATATCTAGAGGTGACAATGTAGTGGATGCATCTATTTCTGGCATGCTTGCAGGAGGTACTTGAGAATGAGTTCGGTCCGTACGTAAATCTTTACTCTGATCTTGAAAAGATGAAGTGAATGAAGTTCTAGTCTGTCTGGTACTGAATGAAGCAGTGCTGACAACGTCATCTGTTTTTTGAAGCGCAATATCTTGGTCAGTTGGTCCTTCTACAAATTCAACATCTCCAAATGTGCTTGAATAAGTAATCGTTGCACCCTCATCGTTTGAAGTGGGATTTTCTGTCGTGTCAAATTTCAGATTTTCAACATCAGACGGTGTGGAGTGACTGACTCCAGGCAACATACGTTCGACTTGTTCATCGAATTCGTAGATCTCACCAGACCCATAATCTGCATTCACAGTGTTTAAATCGTGCTGATCTGATGTTGATAAGATGGTGGTACCAGTGTTGTGACTTGTCGACATACCGCTGTCAGGCTGAGAAACTGGAATGTCGGTTTCAAAATATTTATACGATAAGCTTTCATCACTGGACGGTGTGGAAATGGATGAGATTGCTTCTTGTCCTGAAATTGTAGTTTGTGAGTGTGCAGCAGGTCCATCTCCACTGTAGATCTCATTCTCAAGATCAAATGTGTCATCACTAGATGTTATCTTAGTGTCGATTGGAGTTACAACAGAAATTCCTTTCATATCGTTCTTTTCGGAAGTAGCAGCCCCGCTTCTGGGATTTTCCGAGACTCCTACTGTGGAAACCGTCAAATACACGTTCGGCGCCGAAATAGAGGATTCCACGTTATCACCGTTACGGTTCACTTCCGGCAAAGTCACGTGGGTATGATCCGTAGCGTTGTGCATATCTGACAAGAGCGAGGTCAGCGGTTGCGGAAAATTATTCACCAGGATGCCGTAAATCTTGTAGAGCAGCTCGCGCAAAGAGAACAGGTCTCTCATCGCGTCGTCGGTAGAAGTGGTGACATCTTTCACAGATTTGGAAGTGAGTAAGTCGGACGTGGCGTCTTCACTTGCTACGCCTGATGTTGAACCATTCAAATTGTAGAGATTCGTTGCTTCTGTATTGATCACCGTAGCCGATGGGTCAGATATTTCGGAATTATCGGCGAAAAATTCTGGGTATATCCTTCTCACCATCTCCATGTAATATTCTTGGTCGTACGTGGAAGTTTCTTCGCTGGTGCTTTCAGACGTGACCAATTTTACTTCAGTACCTGTGATCCCAACAGTGACGTAATCTGATGTTGGATTATGGTGATGACTCGGGCGCTCTAGTGTCGGGAATGTGTCCGGTGTAGTTGTTGGAGTCGGATTTAGCCGATTATTATTATTATTTGAGGTCGCAGTATCATGTACTGTTTTACCCTGATCTGTGGTTTTCGTAGTTTGAACGACCAACGCTCCAGTTGTTTTTATCAATTCAAAGCCTGCCTGCATCAAACCCTCATCGTATTCAACAACCAGCCCCAAAACTTGCCAAGCGTTGATCTCATGTCCTATGATTTTAGATATGCGATCCTTCATCAAATCATCATCCAACAATCTCGCGGATTCCAACCACTTTGATACGTCGCCCGAGTCTTCAGACGTACACAGGGTAATATCTCCGAGAGGCCAAGCAGCTGCTAAGTTCGGCCTACAATGTCGATCGATATTGGCAAAGTTAGTCAAGGTCAGCTGTTTCACGACGTCGTGATGTAGCTTACAAAATTTCCACGAATTGTTCAAACTTTTCTCCTGGCACGTGTCGTATAATACTTCCCGGTTTTGGCTGTCGAATCCCCAAACATAACCGCATTCTCCATTAGACTCGGCCGATCCGCGGATATAAAAGGACTGGCTTTGCATCGACTGTGGNAGTCCATTATGCGTTATTTTGTCGTCCATAAAAAAGTAGTNTCTTGAAGTGTTTGTNTAATCGGCGAGTCTGTTCTTGATATCCATCCGCGACGAATTGGATATGAATATTTCATTNGGCACNCGGAAATGTAGCACCAAAAACAANGCGACGCATGTCTTCGCTGGCGCAGAATCACGCTTCACCCGTAGGTGATTTTCCTGGCGACATACCTTCACAACTACTTGGATTAGCAGTAGCAGTAGCAGTGTGACGATGATTGCATGTTGAGCACGTATTCTTCTTCTCCTTAGGTAAAGATACACGGGCAACATCTTTCACTGAATAGAAAATAANATTAGATATACCAGATTCTAGGTAGGAGTAAAGAATGTAANATGCAGCAAATTTTTTTGGGCATTGGCAATGTTTTTTTCAAGTTCAAACAAAAAAATATAATTTATGCATAGCTGATAAAATTATTAATTCTGATGCGTACGGTTTGACGTCAGTCACACATGAATAATTGAAAAATATTTGTCGATAGCGTGTACTTGTAATGCATGCATGCTACTCACTGTCCAAATTAAGTGAGTCGGATTCTTATGATTTCTGTCACATCTCCAACCTATCGCCAGGCNGTTGAATCTGAAAAATTTGAAAAATACNCCTNNAATTACACAGGAAATAAATAAATAATCAACTNAGNGGACTGCNTNCAGGCCTACTTTCATGGGATATTTCNCTATGTCACNATTCATTTAAATTATCCTATTCACTTNTNGNCGTTATATTANNTCAAAGCAAATTTATGNANTCAGATAATGTNACATATAGTNCATATGAAGAGCTGCAGTAAGTTCTNTTTATTAATTTTAGCGACAAATAACAATNTAANTANATAGTTTANGCTACATGAATAAATCGTCACTTAAGTAGTTTTCGCNTGCTNTTTACCTAGATCAGTGGTCTCCAAAGGGGGCGATATCACNCCNTGGGAAAAATTTGGAGATAGAAGGGGACGAAAATANNGAATGNGTCGANTGTGGGGCGAAAATGTTNNNACGTTCAGTCAATTTTATTAATAGAAAACGGTCCTGTGGATATACGCAGTTCACACGCATTTATTATCTGTCTGAAACGAGTTTTACCTTACTCTATGAAAGTAACTCGGAACGAAGGTTGCCAATTATATTGGTGAACAGCAAATAAATTATATAGTAGCCAATTATTCCACTACATCAATAATGATATAAACTGATCTGAGAACAGCTGCGCAAACTCCATATTATCTGTCCGAAAATTCGCATCTTTGTGACGTACGTCCATAGAAGACCATGAATTGACTATGACGACATTGAGGTGTTATTTCTTTAATTAAGGGACAAGCGTTCAACTTGATATATTTGGGAATTGAGATACGAAATCCCGTCCTTCACATTCGCTCCTTCATCAAGGATCACAGATGAGCTTTCGCCGCTTGTGATCTGCGTTCCAAATGTTGGAAGTCACCACTACCAATAGCAGTACAGATTTTGCTTCCAAGGCCGCCTGTTCGATGCTAGTCCAGGTCGTCAGCTCACGCGAGCAAAGTGTCTCCTTCAGGTACCTGATTACTAAACAAACTTGAACACTCCAGACTTGATACCTGAGCACCAGAACAACGTGGGAGAGTGAGACCTACGTGATACCTGCATGATCTGCGTGACCTGTGTGATCTGCGTGGCCAGCGTGAGCTGCGTGAACTGCGTGAGCTGCGTGAACTGCGTATATCCACAGGGCCATAGAAAAGTGACTCAATGCTTGACTCATTCCAGCACGAGGAAAAGGGAAAAGGAAGGTTGGGAACTACTGACCTATATCTTCATCTTAGTGTAAAATATGCTAATGATTTATACAGGTATGCCTATCACAGAAACGATGTCACAAATGGGTCAATTCTGTTTGGTGTTGGAACAGCAATAATTTCTAGCGATTGCCTCGATTACTCAAATACCCCAACTGATCAATAGGGAACAACAACATTATGTGTATTGTATCCTTCATTCAGCAAGTGCACCCGAGGTACAGAGTCAATAGTTGTCAATTAGCCTGCGTTGTCGCTACCGTACTCTTAGAACTGATCGCTAGNGCTGGGCAGAATCGAGTTCCTGAGTGATTCGATTCTGAATCACGTAATATGCTNTGAGTCGAGTAATCGAGTACCATTTATTATGACGTCATAACGGAATGTAATATGTCAAAGTTCAAATATGTACCCTTTATGGGACCTGGGACCACAAAGAATATAATGCCTATTATCCATTACATTAAAGATACTTTGGTATTTTTCGACCANACCGATTTGATTGCACTTGGTGACAATATTGTTGGATGATCAGGACTTCGGAAATGTGTTATTTCCAGAAACGTTTGNAGCTTTGTACTATATGTTTNGTATGCTACGATAAGGCCAATCAATGTTTCAAGGCTTCAACAGTGAAAATTGGTATCGAAACTATAATTNTTGTTGATAAATTTACTTTCAGTGGCGAGGAGCGTCTAATTTCAGGACTCGAAACAAAAGTGTTTTACTACTCCGTCTACACGACTCGAATCATTATGTCCAGCCCTACTGATAACCCATAATCCAGAGCACAAACTCAGAATCAATTATCAAAAGAACGTATAGATCACCTATAATATTTTTATCATTGCCATCATAAGGTCTGTCTCCATACCCCCTCCCCCCTCCCACCATGGCCATACCATTGACATTATTTGGTAAATTCAAGAAAACAAGTTAATTGAATCCAATAAAACGCAAAAGATGTTACAGCAATTCAAAATAAATGCCTATGATTATTATGATTAATCACAGGCACTGACATTGAGTCTAAATAAGTTAATACCAGTGAAAGAATATAAATTAAATTCATGTGCAATGAACATATGATCGAAAGGAATGTTTACAATCTATGCATTGCACATGCTCTATCCTCTACGAATAAAACTCCCAATGACACAGTTTACATCTTTTAGTTGTACGGCAGTCTTGTGAAGTTTTCAAGGGAACATTTTTCAACAGTAAACTGATGAATTTGATATCGATACAAATTGAAGACAATTGCATGTTCAGGGTTGCGACACATTAAATACATATATGCCTCAGCCTATGATAATAAATATAAGCCGACTGAAAATTTCATACCTATCAGTTATAAGTTGATGGCGAGTATCCGTACATAACTGTGGCGGTGTGGCTCACACGCGTCGTATCCGCTCTCCTCTCCACCGTACCGACTGTACGAAGATCGATAAACAACAACACAGACCACGTTCACATTATAGTTTACATCGTAAATCGAGCGGTTTTATACAACATTTGATGAGAGATCTCGCGAAAAGGAGGTTGATGTGATAAAATATCATTTCAAATATTAGTTTTAACTGGAGTATGACGCTATTCTATCAAATTTTATGAATATTCCATGATATTCTTTGTGCAAAGTAACAAACAGATGATTGCGATTTGACATATGCGCGCCATGGAATTTAAAGCAACTTCTGATTGCAACATTCAGTACTTGCTTTGATAACTCCATTGTCCTCTTCTGCAAATGCGAAGTGTCTTGTTCGCCTGCAATCTGCAAC
>ATSW01013684.1:0-10264 GCA_000444245.1 Botryllus schlosseri | reverse complement strand
TGTTTTGCAACGTCTTTGAAGACAGCTCAACAATTTCATGGGGTTGGCAGTAAAATTTGGAATTTTTTTTTTTAATTTTTCATAATAAATTAAAAATTTTAATTGGGTCTGCGGAGGCCTTTACTGGTTGGAATCGAGTGAAATTTGGTGAGCAAGGTTTTCTACTGCAACCCGACGATTTAAGAGGTGACCGGTTTGAATCGGGAAAAAAAAGTTATTTTTGAACAGCCCTACTGTCCAAAGACGGAGTTTCAAGACCAAGTAGCTCACCATGGCGCGCTCAGCCATTGGTCGTAACCAATCAAGAATCCGGTCAAAAGCGAATGTGCATAGATTATTCGCAAACTGTGAACCGCTTTACGGTACTCGATGCCTATCCGTTACCTCGCATAGAGGACATCGTACAAAAACTGGCAAAATACAAAGTATTTTCAACTTTTGATTTGAAGAGCGCGTATCACCAATTGGAGCTACGAGAGTCCGATAAAGCGCCTACCGCTTTTGAAGCCGTCGGTCGATTGTGGGAGTTCAATCGGTTGCCGTTCGGGGTCACGAACGGTGTACCCGCATTTCAACGAACTATGGACGCGATTGTCGATTCGGATAAACTGACAGATACGTTTCCCTGCCTTGATAATGTCACTGTCGGAGGCCAGTCACAGTCGGAACACGATAAAAATGTTTAGCGCTTGCTGAATGCGTTGAGTGCAAGGAACATGACCCTCAACCACATCGGTTGCAGAGGTGGATATATTAGGATACCGCGTTGGTCGGGGTGTCATAAAACCTGATCCGGAGCGATTGAAACCAATGGGTGGATATCAGCGTTCTCAGACAAAATTGCAAGTTTGATCAACTGTGTCGATTTTCCAATCAACGTGAAGTGCTTGAATGATTTCAATGCATTGAAAAAGGGCGTGGAGGACGCCGCTTTACAAGCGATCGATGACGACGAGCCCTTTGTGGTGGAGTGTGATGCCTCCGATGTCGCAGTGTCGGCGACGTTGAATCAGGGTGGCCGACCTATTGCTTTCATGTCCCGTACGCTCAACAATAGCGAAAAGCACTACCCTGCCGTCGAGAAAGAGGCGACCGCTATTATCGAAGCAGTGAGGAAATGGCAGCACTTTCTGGCAGGACGAAGATTTACATTGATCACGAATCAGGAAGCTGTTTCGTTCATGTTCGATATGCGAAAGCGGTCGAACACCAAGAACAATAAGATCCAGTGTTGGCGCCTAGAGTTGGCGCGGTTCACGTACGGTATTCGATATCGGCCAGGAGACTTGAATAGTGCGCCCGACGCCCTGACCCGAGCCCATTGTTCGTCCATTTCCACGTGTAATCTCGAAGAACTGCATCGAGAGCTATGTCATCCGGGAGTCACCCGGCTTCTTCATGTCGTTCGTTCGCAGAACTTGCCCTACTCAACGTCCGATGTTAAAAGAGTATGCTCGACCTGTCAAGTGTGTGCCGAAATCAAGCCTCGGTTTTATCGCCGAGAACAGGGAGTCTTGATCAAATCTACAAAACCGTTCGAGCGTTTAAACATGGATTTCAAAGGTCCCCTGCCATCGAACTCCGGTAACAGATACATACTAGTAGTGGTTGACGAGTTTTCACGCTTTCCATTTTGCTTCGCTTGTCCAAATATGTGGTCATCCACTGTTATCAAATGTCTAGATGAGCTATTTGCTCTTTGTGGTACACCTAATTACATTCATTCAGATCGTGGTAGTTCGTTCGTGTCTCGCGAAATCAAAGATTACCTACTCTGTAAGGGCGTTGCAAGCAGCCATTCTACCGCTTATCATCCGACCGGAAATGCTCAAGTCGAACGCTATAATGGGATTTTGTGGAAAGCGATCCGATTATACCTTCGATCACACGAGTTACCCGTCGAATCCTGGGAGCTAGCTTTACCTCATGTATTGCGAGCGACTCGCTCCTTGCTTTGTACTAGTACAAATTCTACTCCGCATGAACTGTTTTTTGGTTTCAATCGCAGGCTACCCAGCGGAAAGACCCTGCCGACTTGGTTATCCCAACCTGGTCCTGTGTTCCTGAAACGTCACGCCCGTTCAAATAAAAACGACGATTTGGTGGAGGAAGTGGAACTGTTGAACGCCAACCCGTTGTATGCGAACGTTCGCCACGTCGATGGAAGAGAAAGAAACGTTGCAATAACCGATATTGCCCCGTGTCCTCGTCCGCAAGTTCCGGAGGAAAATCCGGTTATTCAGGATCTCCCCGATGCCATCGAGGGTTGCAAGCTTGTTACCCAGAAGGACGGAGAACCGCCAAACGAAGGGGACAATTCTCCTTCCCGTTCAAACCAAATGCAAATTGTACCTCGTCGCTCCTCTAGAATAACACGAGGCGTCCCACCGAATAGATACGGACAACCAGTGCCTCATTAAAATAAAGAGGGGTGAATGTTGTATGTTTTGTGTCAAATTGGTACCGACTTCAGTTTTGTTGTGATTTTACCTTTCTGTGAGATCATTCGTCCTAATGTACTGGCGTGGGCTGTAATTATTGCAGACTGTCTACCTGTTTCGCGTACTGAGAACCGATTTTCATTTATGTTGCTGTTGTCTTAACTGTTGGTATTGCGAGTATCGTAGTCAAGGTATTAGTTCATTTAAGCCGAAGCAATAAACTGCTTACGAATATTGTTTCGTGCTCACAACAGTTAGCTCTGTAGAGTCGCTCGAGTCAAAATTAGTCCGCTCGCTCGTTCACCTATTAGCATAGCTTATTGATATGAGGTTTCTAGTAGCATACTTCATTTTCGTCTTCGGTTTTTTCAGATATAAACATGGAGATAATTATTCAATCTTTTGATAATAAAATGAGCTTTGTCATCTATGCTTCAAACCGAATGGTCTCGGCAAATTTCCTCCTGAAGGAGGGGTTCTACGCCCGTGGCGTCGTCGAGTCAGATACAAAGGTCACGATGAACGAAAATGGCAGGTTCAAGTTTAAAGTATTGCCCGAATGTCCTATCCATAGCAACGTGGGATTTCCGCCCAATTTAGCATTGTTGCCGGATAATTTTTATTTGCCGCGCCAACATACTCTGCTCGAGTACGAGGGCAACAATTTATTCCTCTCGACTCACCATGACGGACGGAACACGGTTGCTGGAATTATCTTTCATGATGAGATACAAGTGGAACTGCACTGTTTTACGACGCCAAAGTGGCTTTAATGTTATATGGACTTGAGCGGTTCGTTCCCTAGCTTGTTGAACGGCCGCCGTACGACGATGTCGTAAGAGGCACCGACTGCAGCGGTCGGCGACCATTATTGTACGTGCCCAATGGGTTATTCAAAATTGGTTGCTCAAAATTTGGAAAATTTCAAAAAAGATTCGTATCCATGTTTTATTCTGTAGTTTATTGATAAAAAACGTCAATGAATCTGCAATAAGCTTACAGGAAAGTCGTTAACATTTGTCTAAATGCGATTGAAAGTAGCTGCCTTAGAGTGGGCGTGTTAGTGACCATAGAGCGGAGATAAGACTTATCACGAAATCACGTCTCCTGATTGGTTAATCAGCTATGCTTGAATGATCACGACCACGGCGGCTTGCTGATTATGTGCTTCTACTAGTTCAAGAAGTACGCTAACGGCAACGATGATTCTGTAAGCGCATTGTACGTTGGTGATTAAATAATAAAATGAGACACTTGGTCATTGAATTTGTAGTGTTAGAACTAAATAACGATAGGTTCAGAACAACAATACCCTCTTGCAGGCATGACAGAGGTGAAACAGCGAATGCTTGTGAACTTATAGATCCGAGAAATACCTATGTGATATGATTGAGATTACGCCAAGTGGTCCTGCTTTTCCTGGTGCAGGTAATGTATTTTAGTTATCGTCAAACTGGTGCATCACACCATGTGAGATGGATTCTCGACACAATCCTGTATGCTCAGAAGATATGTGGGCCGACCGTTGCTTACATTGGGACTCTGAAGAAATGTAACTACCGCACCGCTTCAATACATTCTTTTTTATGCTCATGTCTAAGTATTAGTCGTGATGTAGCCGGTAATGATCTAAGATTCATTATGGACATGCTAAACAATGCAAGCGAACAGTCTTTTTGCTGGTCCTACCGGCATAATCTATGCTTGCCTTTAGACCCTTTTCCGGGGCATCATTATGAGCACTTTGACAGCACTCGCGGGTATGATTCATTATGCTGCAAGAATGTGACAAGTGCCAAGCATTTGTTCAGCCTGTACAGCTTTTAAGACTTCAATTATATAGGCTACCACGACAAGATAAGATCAGACACAGTATTGTCAATGTCAAGTTTTATATTTGTATTCAATCATGGTTCATCTCCTTTGAAACTAGAAGTTCGTTCGCCACTTGCATAAGCGCCTTTGCAATGTTTCTTGTGTTTTTTTGCTTTCCCTCGATGAAAACAAGGCATACAGGCTACAACGGTTGCATTCACAATAAGTCATCAAGTCATGTATTTCAAGTTTTTGTGAAGCAGCTGTTCTTTGTTCAACTTGTATTTCGTCACTCAACATGTGCTGAATTAATCTTAAATCAATATCTGCGGACCAACCTACAATGCGCTTACAGAATCACCGCCGTTAGCCGACGCCTTGACCAGCAGATCAGCAAGCCACCACCGTCGTGATCATTGAAGCATAGCAGATTGGCCAATCAAGCGCCGTGATTTCGTGATTACTAGTCTGCTTGCCGTTCTATGGTCGCTGACACGCCCACCCTACGGCAGCTACTTTCAAACGCATTTAGACAAATGTTAACGACTTTCCTGTGAGCTTATTGCATGTTCATCGACGTTTTTTATCTATAATCTATAAAATGAGATTTTCCAAATTATGGACAATCCTAGTGCCCAACCATGTCTCGCTGCCGCAAGCGCCTTCTGGTGCGGTGGTCCGTAATAGTGCGGAGCATGGACCGGGGCCGGATCGGATATCCGGCCGGATTTTCTCAATTTTGGTCGAACCGGATCGGAGCCGGATCAGTATTTTTTCTGATACGGCCTGAGCCGGATCATAATATATTTGAACCGGTCACAGCATGACTATAGTAACTTCCGACCACAGTGAGAAAATAACCGAGCCATATTTGTAAAATCACTCAGCCATGTCTAAAATATATGATAACTCAGTCATATAATAAATGCTGCGACTGAATAAGCATTTATTTCCTCCAACATCCTTTGTTCTCATTGTATGTGGTCGATGCGGGGTCTCCTTAGCGTGCAGTGAGATGGCCAGTAATCCTACTATTATAAGATCATCGAAAATAGCAAAAGCTCTGTATGAAGAAGGGAAACTAAACGCGATTGATGTGAAGGGAAATAAAAGTGAGGTGTGGAAGGGTTTTGCCTTGCTAACTGGCCCAGGGCACCAGTGAGGAGGGCGGTGACTCCTCGGGATTTGTTCTCTGTCGACATTGTGTTTGACATTCAAGCATGACGGAAAGAACAGTGGCACAACACATTTAGCCACTCATACCAAAACCAGATGTAGTGTATCGAAAATCATACCATCAGCGGGCCAACGTTCAATGTCATCCTTTCTGACAAAAAAGAAATCTGCTCCGCTTCCGACTAAGGTCAAGGTACAATTGCTCAAAGCAGCCACATTCATTGTAAAGGATTTGAGACCATTCCGATCTATAGAGGGTGATGGTTTTGTTGAGCTTGCTCAAACATTTATGGATATAGGGTTGGTGTATGGTCGAATGAATGCAGAAGAAATAATCCCATCCAGACATACCGTTAAAAGGGAAGTTCTAAGCCGTATCCCATCCAGACATACCGTTAAAAGGGAAGTTCTAAGCCGTTCTCCAGTGCATTGTGATAGCGACTATTGGCGAATATGGGTGGATTGGGCTCACCACGGATATGTGGACTGATATCAAAAGCAGACCTTACATGTCACTGACAGCCCATTACATTCGCGAGGAAAAGTTGCAATCGGTAGCAATATCTGCAACAGGGTTTGAGGAGCAGAAATCAGGTGTGAATCTGCTAAATAAAATCCAGGAATGTTGCACTGCTAAATAAAATCCAGGAATGTTGCACTGAGATTGGACTATCCAGCTCTATGCTCGACTGCTGTTATTTTGTAACGGATGACGCAAGCAATATAAGATCTGCACTGACAGAACATCAGAGACCGACATGTGCTTGCCACATGTTGTGGACTGTCCTGCACCACACGTTACAGCCCTCGATGTCCGTGCATAGTCACTGCCCTATAGTTTTGTCTGATACTGACATGATAGAAAAAGTTTCTGATACAATATCTCGTTGCAAGTCTTTGACTGCATATTTCAAACGTACCGGTATGGCAGATTGGTGTACCGCACATACCCTCTCGACGTCGGATGAACAATTAACAATCATTGCTGATCATTGTGCGCGACGGTGTCTGCATTCCGACTATTTAAAAAAGACCTTCGTTAGATGCACGCCGGCCTTCTATATCTGACGACTGCTGCCGCCGCTTCTTACCTGACAAACGCTGCCGGCTTTTTACCTGAAGATCGACCGACGCTGTACTAGTGTACGACCAACGCTGTTATCTTATCCGATGTTTTACCGTTAAGCCCGCTGCACACTGAGCTCGCGACCCGATAAAACGAGAGAATCGCGCCTGTCTGCGACCGGACCATGCATACCGGAGTCGCCGGCAACTCGCAACATGCCGTCCGCGACAGGGTTGCGCAACTCCGCGACAAAGTTGAAAATTTTCAACTTTGTCGCGAGTTGCGAGCGACTGGTCAGCAGTCACTGATCGTTAGCTCTATGTCACCGCAATAGTTTGTCCGGGTATTGCGTGTTTTGGCNTNTATAATTGTTTACTCATTGAATTTAGACTGATTTGAGGCCATTTTAAAACATGAAGCTTAACTGCAAGAACGCATTCCACTGTAAGNAGTACCGGTACTTGGTAATTACCAAGGGCAAACCAGNACCGGGAGTACCGATACCGNGNAACTCTCAGTCATTGTATGTCTAGAGGTGNATTTATTAGGTATATACCTTGTCTGATTCATTTTAACNTGTACAGTGTACANTGGTTGGATACTGGGCTAAGCTGGCACATATAATCGTGGTATGTCATGGGTTCACTGATGTATATTTCAGATACCGGTACACGACGTCCGAAAATCTGTTTGTAGACTAGATAGCAGCAGTGTGATTCTTGATGTTAGATTTCGTGTATTCTCCTCTTATCAGACTTCGTTGAGTGGCTTAAATCATAAAAGTCAGAAATAGACCACTCATCATTATAGAGAATGAATCAACCAGACCCACCGATCAATTTCAATGCTTGATACCTGAGGAAGAATCGAAGATTGAAAAGGCGAGAATCTCAGTGTTACATTTGAATATTGTTAAGACTTAATTCATTTACAATAAAATTATAATGCATATGAATGTTATTGTTCTCTATATAATATCGAGAAATTTATGTATGAGTGCTTGACAGTTGATGCAGTCACAGAGGCAATGGAATACAGAAGGCTTGGTGTGTGTAGCATGTAGCATATAGTAGCCTAGGCTACAGCTAGAACTCCAGAAATTTGTATTGGCAACCGGAAATAGCGCCTTTAACTGGGTCAGATTATATGCGTTTTCGGGATTGAAATATGATATTGGTTCGTTAATGAAAAAGTTTGTGCACATAAGACGTCATCTTATACATTGACAAACCCATGTATATTGTACACCCATCGAAATATTCATTTTGCGATCTATCAGGAGCTGTGCAATGTGTATCCATTTCGAGACTTCTGATAGAACGCGCAAGAGCTGTCGTTGCCGCTTGTGGGCACTGCCGGGACCAGTGTGCATTGCTTCGCGACTTACGACTCGCAACGCGCAACTCGCGATGTTCAGCGCAACTCGCGATGTTCAGTCGCGAGTTCAGTGTGCAGCGGGCTTTAGTCCGTTGATATTTTTTGTCGTGCAATAAAGTAGTGCTGGCCGACGTATATCCGCCGACTCTCTGTTGCGGACCCTAGAGGGAACGCGGCGTATAGTCCATACTCAGGTAGCGTGCCACATCGCGCCATACCGGTCTCAATAATAAATTGCCAACTTCGATAATATGGAACAGGTGATGCATGTTTTAAACAATGCCAATGAGATGGGAAGATTGAATGGAATTGACTGGACATTAGTGATGATTCTCATTAAATTTCTGGGACCATTTGAAGAAGCTTCTAAAATTCTTGAAGGAGGTGTATCTCTGCTTCAAAAATAATTGAGCGATCTTTGTTTGAAGACTCTTCTGATCCTCCCATTTTGGAATACATGTTCCTCCCATTTTGGAATACATGAAGAGACGTGGGCTGTTTTGTCTGAGAAAGAAGTTTGTAGTCACAGACTTTCACCTGTTGGGATTCTTCCTGAATCCCAAGTATAGGGATTCTTCCTGAATCCCAAGTATAAAGCTCTTGTTTCCTGAATCCCAAGTATAAAGCTCTTGTTCCACTAACTCAGTGGTTCTTAACCTTTTTTCCTCCAGCGCACCTTCCAAAAATTATCGTGCTCCAGCACCCCCCAACCTCATATTGTAAGGAATGTAATGAAGACGATAAGTAAGAGGGAGGGCCGTAACAGTACTTCGTCAAACCCCCTAAAAACGATTGCTATCGCACCCATAGCGTGATAAACCTAACTTCTGAGGGCTTCGCCTCCAAGAACTCCGTAGCGTGATTTCGATGGTCCGCAAAGTTTGTGCGGCCTGGTTGCCCTAGGTACCAACATTTTCAATAATGCATGAATGAATTAGGTGGTAAATACATATATAAGATAAATCAAACTTCCGGGGAAGATAAATCAAACTTCCGGGGGGCTTCGCCCCCAGACCTCCCTTCGGCTATCCGATATTTGCTGATACTAGTCATCTACATTGGGTGTCCATTTACTGAGCTAGCTATTCTCGCCTAGATGCGCGAAGCGCGAAAAATTTCAATAATTAATGATTGAATTGGTCAATATGATCGGGAATTGCATCTATATTGATATCAATTTTTATCCTCTCTCTGCTCGCGTAATCAATTTTTATCCTCTCTCTGCTCACGTAAACAGATTTACAGGTAGAGCTGAGTGATGTGTGGTTGAAAAGGTAGGACCCTTCAATAATAATTATACATCTTCGGGCGTATACCCGTTGGCAGGAACGAAACGGCACTTCGTCAGGCTCCCCGAAAAAACTTGGGTCTTGGGCTCCCATAGGGTGATAAACCAACCGCCCCCCATCACGTTGTTCGCATTTGCCACGAAATCAGCTGTACTGTTTAGCGAGCCAGTGCGAAGCGCGAAAACTTTCGATAATTCATGATAAAATCGGTCATAAGATCGGGAATTGCATATATATTGCTATCAATTTCTTGTCCTCTCTGCTCACCTTACCAGATTTACCGGTAGAGCTGAGTGAGGTGCAATGTTCCCACTGAGCTGCGCACGTGCGTAGTGCTGACACACACGGTCTCTGCGCACAGAAAATCTACGTTGCGCACAACAAATCCGAAGTTATGACCTTTTTTAGTCGTTACGCACTGTTGTNCAAGGNTCNGCGCAGTGAGTTGTTGAGTGTGCGCAGACTCATCAAAACNTNNAGCGAACATTGTGAGGTNTCTTGGAAACTGTAGGGCCCGTNACTAATANTTAAACATATTCGGGCGGGCGAANCCGTTGGTATGACTTCGTTGCATGATGTTATTTCGTGACCTCCTGTCTGCTATATCAAAAAATATNGAAAGTTTTAGATATCCCTGTCGCCCAATCGTACTAAAATAAAAGACGCACACGATTTCAAATTGGTATTTCTTCACTGGCATATAATTTTCCCCTGCCAGATGGAATTCGTCTTCTGGGGTTCAGATTGCCAAGACAGGAAAATTCGGTGCCAGTCATTTAGGCGCCCATGGACAATTAAACCTATATGTCTTTTGTAGTCTATATATAACGATGTTTTCGGTGTTAATTTGCTCCGAATACTCATTAAGGAAATGTCCAGTGGCGGCTCGTCCTATAGGGCAACTGGGGCATTGCCCCACCTAAAATTCTGTTCAATAACAATTTAACCATTTATAGACGCACAGCAATCAATATATACCGAGATCACAGCGAAACCCGCGTTCTTCTTGTGCTTTCGCTTGCAAACGCCCATACATAGCGAAGTCTCTGCGAAAATCGAATTCTCTTCTGTGTTTCGCTTTGTGAATGCCTAGCCGGGGC
>ATSW01013683.1:0-15303 GCA_000444245.1 Botryllus schlosseri | reverse complement strand
AAATTGACGAAGTCAGTATAGGGGGGGGGGGCGCGAGAAATTGACAAAGTCAGTATAAATTGTACGTGTCTGAACATGTGTTTCACATCCATTATGAGAAGACGATTAATGAAGATGAAATTTATTCCATATTCAAGAAAGCTTGCAAAATACAAACTCTAGCAACAGCGCTCAACTGAGTATAGTCTGATTTCAACTTCATTTAAGCAAATTTTTGAAATTCTTTGGAGATATAGAGAGCAATTCCCACGTGTAAGTCATTCATGGCTTCATAGCTTTGACAGTAGCCTAAAGCTTGTCGCGCTGGGCAGCTCTTGTTAGTAGCTTACGAACTGCACTGCCCAAGACAGACTTAGATGCAACATAGGTTACCCGGTTTCGCCCTCAATTAGGCTATAAATCAACACAATTAATTCATTTCGAAAACTGATCAAATTTAGCCTGGCAAATTTAGCCTGAAAAATTTTCGCGCTCCGCGCGACAATATGCACCTCCCGGCAACTATTCATAACATAGCCACTCGCGATTTCGGTGCGTACAATAGGCCATTGTGAAAAGTAGAATAGTCCGGAGTTCACCGGGAATGGATATGGACAGTTTACCGTAGGAATTTTGCGTCCAGATCGTTCATGCGGCCTTAAGCTACATAAGCAATCGAAATGCGGTCATGATTATCAAAAACGTTGCCCACCTCTGTATTAGATGATGTGCTCTTTTTTACATGACGATAAATGCAAGGGGGGTCAGGGGGGGCGCGAGTTTTTTGACCATCTCCAAGGGGGGCGCGTGTCAAAAAAGGTTGAGAACCACTGTCTTAGATAGAGCCAGCATTTCTAGATAAAATCAGTGTGAAAAACGAAACTGTCAACTTCGAGCAATGTATCGGTTAACAATAGTGACTTTGGGTTGACATTAAAAAGAAATTACTTGACTCTTTTTTAGATTTAATGTTTAATAGGTCCGCGGGAAATTCCTTTGCACACTATACTAGATTTGCTTATGCCGGAGATAAAATACAATATTCTTGCCTGATGGCAGAAAAGGGAAATAATTCAACGCTTACTTGATATTTCTGCCGTACATAAGTTACAATTTAGAAATAATAGCCGCGTTACCTTCAGGACAGTTACTTTTTGCTATCCCTGGATGGCTGGCAGGCCACGAAACGTTCTTAGCAATTGAGAATGAGCATGTTGTATCTTCGTTCATTGGCGAAATGGATTCGTCTACGCTTGACGAGTAAAAAGTGGCCTGTGACAGTTAACATAACATAAAAAACTGGTCATCACTGTAGTCTGTTTTCCTCCTATTTTCTTCATTGCCTTTTGACCAGTGGTTCCCAACGTGGGCGAAATCGCCCCCAATGAGTGATTTTGAGAAACAATGCGGCGAATATACCAATGGGGCGATCTGCTGACGATAGGGGGTAAAAATGTTACAACGGAGAGTGAGATATATTTAATCAACACGTATAAAAATGCACTTGAAGACGGCCCATCTTGCAAATGACACGAAAGCTGACTTTAAAAAGGTCAACCCAACGCAACGTAGTCGCGAAACCGGTTTTCCGAGCATCGTCTCGGGAAAAATGACCTTCTTTTAGTCAATTCACCGTCGGTCAGAGCTAAGTGAATAAATATCCCGGTTGTATGTCTTCTTTATCGGATCCGTAAATATGGGAGGGGGGCGCAAATTTGAGTCGAGTTTGATAAGGGGGAGATGAGTCGAAAACGGTTGGGAACCACTGTTTCAGACATGTAGCTTTTGTGTTGATTTCATGCACATACCTGGTGAATCATATGTCATCTCGCCACGCACCTACACGCTGCACGACTTTTTGGATTAAATCCACACAAAGAAAACAATAAAACATAAAAAAGGTATTCCCACTATTGACGCTGAAATTTTCACAGCTAAGGCGGTTACAGGAATACGAACTTACATCGGTAGCGTCAGATGTTTCTCGAACATCAAACTGAGAAGATCGATAGATCCCCGTTTCATTAGTTTTCGATAATCTCGATGGCAAGCAATAGAATAACACCTGGATATTGGGTTTCAGCATCAGGGGCAGTAGATTTTTCCAGACTACATCCACCGCGCATTCCTGCAAGCGAAGAAGTAGGCCTACATTAAACAACAAAATGACACTAAAAATGTTCCGATTCATCAGATCGAAGCATAAATTGTTAGTAGAAAAGGGTTGAAAATATGGTTGAAGTCATAGATCTCACCGTATTACCGTCGCATCCTCTTTGGACCGACCAAATGAGATTCAACCAGGAATCGGCGATCAATGCGGACGCGTGAGTGACATGACTGTTTTTCAAAATCCCAACGTATTTGGTTATTATATATCCAGACGTGTGATTGGCAGATCCGTTACAACTCAATCTAAACGAATTGCAGATAGAAGTGCAAAGGGTCCTCAAACAAATCCTCGAGTGTAAAAAGGGTAGTTCTCCTCACTCACTGTACACGTGATGTGAATATTTTGGAATGCCAAGCTTCATTGTGCGATGGTATTTGCGGAGTTAATTCAATACCCCTTGGAGCGCACTGACGGACCGAGTCTGTAAAAACAATGAAGTCAATTCGCTCGAGCGCCACTCAAGACGAGCTGGAGCTACTTCCATTTACCAAATGCACGCAAGAGGTTTTATAAGCGTATGACATAGTTTCAGAGAACGCTGTCCGGAGTTTATCCATCAGCCTATGGCCGAAAGAAGCTTTCGAAGTTGCTCTCTACTAATGCCACCACGAACATATAGATTATGTGAGAATTCAGTGGGATATTTCCTATCATGTTGTAGAGCTGACATTTTATACTCTTTTATGTATACTCGACGAACGGTTGACATCAGTCCATAACTACCACAGTTCATACTTGACAAACGGACAGGTGTTGAGGCTTCAAGATCTCCCCATATCGATCTCCCCAGGTAATTCAAGCTTTACACAAAAAAGCACATGTATCTAGAGTTGAATTGAAACCAAATTTTAAAACACTTTGTTTAAAACATGTTCAAATGCTTTCTGTTGGCATGACGGTGGGCTCATGTCCATTTCCGGCGAACTTCGGACTCATCTATTTATTATTATACGCACCGAAATCGCAATCACTGATGTTATAGGATTGGTTATGGTCGCAACATGCGCGAAAATCTTTTCAGATTCACGAATGAATTTCGTCATTAATTTTAGTAGCTTCACATATTAATATCATTGGCATTAGCATTAGTATTGATCCGTTCTAACCCATGTGATCGGACTCACCAGTGGAGTTGACGAAGGAGGTGTTGTCGAAAATTTAGGCCAAGTTATAAATGATGGTGCATCTTCGGGTGGGCCAATTGTTAATAGCCACTTTGCTACAAGCTGTTATTTCTTGACCGCTCATGAGGATTGTCGGTGGAATCGCCAAAACGTACCAAAAACAAATTTCTTTCGTGAAGAGCACGCGATTGCGAGTTGGTATCTCTATATGGAACACATCATTATCCTCTGCAGTTCGGATCTGTACTGTCGGGTTCAGATTGCAAAGGATGCACTATATCTATATCGAAAAACGATGTCGCATTGAATCGCGCCCAGCGCGAAGAAAATTTTAAGTTTAATTGAAATCTCTCAAAAATTCGGGGGTCAATTCCTAAACTCAATTTGCATGTCGACGGCCGCCAACACATATTAATTGAATAGTATCGACGGCCGCACAAATTTTCTTTCCCTGCTGTAGCTCATTTACTAATCTACTCATCGCATACAAAAAGTAGCTTACACAACCTAAGCATTGGATTGACAATTTAACATGGAATATCAATCTACTTCACAGGATGTATTCCTCAGTATATGATTATCAAGTTATTAGGTCACCCACCTTGCGCAATGAAATATTCACGATAATCTCCATAGAAAACATTGTAATCTGCGAAAATGAATGTAGCGAGAAGGATTAACCAGGATAAGGATACTGACTACAATTCTAATCGTATACCTGGTAAAATGTAAGATACACTAAACGGTGATGACTTCATCTGTATCCTCTCGTCGCTAATGAAACACCACACAGTTTCGTCCTTGGTTTTCTTTTCTATAGAGAATCCTCGACATTTCGAAGCGGAGCATAGCTTCGCGCATTGCTCTGCATTGGATACTAGCGCGCTGCGATTCGTTCCGGTAATTACTTTGGATGAGTGAAAATGATACCTTGCCCATTCGGTGTTTCTCACGAAGATCTTTAGCAGAACGATCGAACTTTCTGGGGGAGGAAAGACACATATTACATATATGCATAGTGTAGGGTTACCATACGTTTGATTGGTTGACGTTTAATTGATTGATTGATTGATTGATTGATTGATTGATTGATTGATTGATTGATTGGTAGGTTGGTTGAGTGGTCCAGTTCGGTGATTTAAGACCAGTAGTGTGTTGCGCTATTGCTATTGCGTGATTGCGGGCAAAGCTCACAGCAGAGAGTCACTAAAAATTCGCAGACGGAAAGCTGAATATTCCGATCAGACATTCGAGCAAATAATTTTTGAAATTGACAAGATGTATGTACGTTTAGTGCTGAGTTCCTTTTCAAGCAGCCAGCGCCTTTCGGAGAGTGGTCGCAAGTTGAAAAGGAAAGAATTCCAATCAATGATGCACTGACGTGAAATATTGTAACACGTGAAAAGGATTCACAATGCAGAACCTACCAAGGTTCGTTTGTGAATGGGAACCTCCAAATTTCTGAGGCTCACACCCAGAACGCAAAGGTGAACACCACCATACTAATTAACATATGTTAATTTCAAGCGATTTGGAATGCGGCTCTGACCATGAAATCCATAGAGATTGATATCTGACGACCGCACTAACCTTTACCACCGATGCTATTATCCACGTGATGTATGCGATTGAAAGCACAGCTTTTATTGGCAACTACTTGCGACACCATCTCGCATCTCTTCGTGCTGAATATCCGCTGCTTTATCGCGATGTTCAAGAAGTTCAACTTTTCGTCGGGGCTGCCTCCGCATCGCTTTTCAAAGCCATGTGCCATTTCTCGATAAGAACAGGCTTTCCGATACCATTCTCTTTCCATATCTCCAAACAAATCGACGTGATTGGTAGCAACGAGAAGTAATCGACTGCGCTTGATTTGAACGGAGTGAAATTACATGCTTTCTCACATGTGTGGAAGTTCGATTTTGTTGCTGCGGTTTCTCCGGCCACTCCATAATTTTGAAGACTAGTGGGAAGTACAGTGATGCTATCTTGTGCAATCAAGTGCCAGCCTAAAGACGAGGGTAGCAGTGAGCTATATTATAGCCACCTATGACCCCTCTCTTCGAAATAAATCATTGCAAAGGAGCGCAGAGGTAGAGGTAACGTAGGTCAACACTTTCGATTAGCAGTGGTTCCCAACATTTTGTCTTCATTCGCCACTTCAGAATTATTGCCAGTCTTTATTCCCCACTACCTAAAACTCCCATATACCCTTTAATATAGGGTTACCATATTTTGGAATCCTATGAAAAGGACACCTTATAAATTCTGAAATCTCGAAGAAAACTGGTATCTTTGATAAATTTCCAACCTATAGTATTGTGTTGACTAAAAAATGTCATCACTTCGACTCGTTTCCCGATTTTTTTATGAATCTCTGACATTCGCCGCGTCGGAGTCGCATTTTTCGTGGCCTTCAAATCCTTTTCAGAGAAACAGAGGACAAGTTCCAGAACAGAGAACATTTAGGCGTCCCCCAGGACACTTTCAATTTTAATTTTCGATACATACATTCCAGAGCACTTAACTGGTAACTGTAATCGCGCTTGTGTTTCCGTAAATATGTAGACTATCCTGTATATGATGTTTCACAAATGCGTCTATTCCCAATCAGAAACCATTGAATTCCCCACCACTGGGTTACACCTATACTTATTGCCTATTTGGAAAACTCATTGCAAAAACGGTAGGCCTCTTAAAATGGTGAGCACCATCGCCCACAGCCAATGATATTTATACATTGTATATACAATGTAGGCCCTTATTATATATATCCTTGCCAGCAGCAAATCACGGCATATTTGGGAAGCCGATTACTAAAACAGCTCAGTACCTTCGATACACCTATAAATAAGGCACGTCGAAAACCACTGCGGTCTATTCGGTCTATTCATTACTATTCTTTCAACGTGCGCACAAAAGTCATTAGGAAAAGTAACTGCTAACCGGGCAGGGGTGTCAAAATCTTCACAAGATGTAGACTGATTGGGCATCCAATTGGTTGCACAAGTACGCGTGTGCCCTCATCAATATTCATAAAATATATTTTCAATGACCTTGCCCACACCACTTGTGATAGGTAGACATTGGTTGCGTTCAGTCGTGGAATAGTAAAAAATACCTGTTAAAAGTAATTTTGTAACTTCTGTTATATTGACGTGCATCTATAATANGCCATTTTAGCAATGTAGGCGTCATTCTTAATCGTCTTTGNGCCGATGTATGTAATANTTGTACAAAACTAGGACTCAAGTTCAGAAGTCACTACGGTGAAAGTAAGATAATCTGCAGTATCTATATACTTGCCTTNTTTTCCCCATTCTCCATATAAGGTCGANATTCTTTTCCAAAACCAATATCCACCATAAATTCAATGACATCCACACTGTCACTAACACCGTCAGGTTGGACTACTGTAATGCTTACTCCGTGTATGAATTTGCGGTCATCTGTCATTAGGAAGGATGAGTTGATAACGAATCCTAGACGGTAACCTCTCGTGACCGACCGAATGTAAAAGTTATCCAACGCCTGATCGGGGAATTTAGAAACGCAATCCCACCATAGTTGTGATCCACAAGTGATACATACGATGACGGATCATTGCGTGACTGGATGGATGAGACTGAAATTCGACTTTGAATTGGATTTTATGTGATGCATTTGGACTATAGTATCATGGAAGTAATTTCAGTATCGTATATCTACACCTAATTCTGTCGTCTTCAATACACTTTCCCCGGTATACTACAGCAGTGTTTCTTAAACATTTTAGCGCTAATGTATCCCTTTGGTTTGGATGAAATGTTTTCGTGCCTCCTATCCAGGATCGAAACAGCACTTCGTCAAGCTACCCCCAAAGACTGGTCAGGTCTCTAAGAGGGTATTCAACACAACTTATATGGATTTCAGACACAGGATACATTTCAGCGACTAGAGATACTATAAAATCGAAGGTTTCGACGATGACCTGTGATTTAGGGTCCAAATATAAATCGCCCTGCCCACGGCCCTGGAACCGCACGAAACGCGAAGAAAATTTTCGAGTTGAAGCAATCCAGCCATTTTCGACAGACCTGAGGGCGTATTTGTGACTGCTTGTCACTACTGTTTACTTACTTGGGTACATTCAAATTCATCCAATTCCAATCCTACTTGAAGTAGTTTTAGGTCAATTTTAAAAGGAGTACTTCTACTCGTACTCAAGTCGATTTTTGCATGACTACTTGTACTTCCGTCTGAGTTGCTATCTTGACTACTTGGACCACCTCTGACAAAGTATACATCAAATTGATTCATATGATGTCGCTATCATCACCAGCTTTGCACGCTATATAGGTCTACGATTTTCTTACCTTATTATGCAGTTTATACGAAACTTCAGCTGATGGTATGAGGTATGCAGCAATAACATCACGACATCACGTGTACAGTCAAGACTTTATATACCTGATAACCATTCATTACAACCAACTGTTTTAGTGCAAACTTCATCCTCTCCACAATCTCCTCTCAAACACTGAGTAGGTGAAGATAGTTGGCACCGATTTACGTTCTGTAAATCAATTGCGTTCTCCAAGGACAATGAGATTTCCCTTCCGTTTATGAATGCGCCGGTGATACATGAGGGTAGCGCATTGTCAAGTGACTCCAATTGGCGCCATTGACCTAAAAACTCACCGCATCATACAAATACTTCAGTGATTACGAGCATCATACTAACCTAAAATGAGCAACGTTAGATTGCTCAAACGAAATGAATCAATGTTTTCTTCAGTGATGTCTAAAACTATCGAGTTATTTTGATTGAAATTCAGAGTAATCTAGAAATATTATTATAATGTGCCAGTAAGAGATCTGTAAATTGGAGTCAAACAAATTTTATCTGCATTACCTCCATTTGCGATCGTTTTACAACGACATTCTGTGAGATGCGGCTTCCACGACCTTTGGAAAATGGTATGGTCAACGTTTTTTCCCCACTCTGAAACCACGCAGTATTTTATAACTATCCATATAAAATAGATTCCCAATAAAACATTTTTTGATAGGTGACGATGGCGCGTAATAACGACGATGGCGGTTGGTTTAAAGATTGCTCAAAATGTGCCAACTAGTGTTGATTGAAATAATTAGATACAAGATTTGTCATTTTTCAGAGTGAATATTGGTCACAGCAAAAGTTTACGCACATGGAGTTCAAAAGACATTGAAATAAAACAAGATCAAAATATTTTCGCAATAACTCGGCCAGCTCTACAAAAAAAATAATTGAAATTTAGCTAGTATTGTCAAATTCTAAAAAATAAAAAAAAAGCAAGAAAGTGAATGAGCTGTGAATTACGGAAAAAATATCCTGACAGACAAAGCTCATGATATATATACTCACTTTCCCCAAATATAACTTCATTTCGAAGTTACTCAAGAAGAGAGTTAGCCAACTGTCGACCACGCCAGCATCATCAAACGTCACCACTGACGCAAGGGCACCATCTTTGGAGCTAGAAAGATAATATATTTCTATTTCGTATAATTCGACAACATTCTGCCCGCCAGAATGAATTGATTGCCATCCATAAGACACAAATGAGCTATCAGACAGCTTCACTGAGTCGTAGCTTGCTGCGGCTGAAATTGAAAACATGCACATAAATACATCTGATCCAATTTAACATCATGTGAACCCGAGACTCCTACCTGTTGCATGACTATACACGACAAGAGACATCATATATAAATAACGCATGATGATATTGGGGGTTTTACAACCCTCAAATAATTGCTCCGGTCGCTTGAATTTCCAGTCAAACATCACCTGTCTACTGTTACTGACGCACTGACACGACTGTGTATGCAATGGGAATATCTTCGCAGTAAATTGGCAGCGATTCCTTGGTCTGCTAATCCGCTCGCGAAATTGATTATCCATGTAATTGTAATGAGATTACATTCTGGTATGATTCAAGTTTTTTCAAAGGTGAGGAATATGAGGATGGATATTACAAGACTTCAAGTTACCTGACCCAGCGTGTGCTATACGCTTCATATTTACTCACTGTTTATAGTAGTGCGAGATTTTTTCGTAACTTAGTAGTCAAGTTTTTGGAGATAGCCGAGCACAACTGTTCGGGACTCCCTGTTCTATAATATAGAAATCCATATAAAATCCGAATACCTCGCCAATCAAGAATTCTCACTCTATTGGGGAACTGACATAATCCTGGTTTCAACCCGATAACACACATATGTGTGGTCAACTTAACTCAAGATAAATTCGACCTGAGAACTTTAAATCGGTCAATGATACAGCAAAGTTACCAATAGGCTACACCGCCGTAATTCGTCAGTCATATTACCATGCCGAAATATTACCAGTAGGCTAATAAGGATTCCTACGTATTTACATTTCAGTCGTCGAGTCGATCGCCTTTAGTCGGCTTATGATCATTGGATATACCTGTGCAGGCCCACCACGCATGTCTGAATCCATCTTGGACTATATATGAGCAGCGAGCATAGCAAATAGGATTTACGAGTACCAATCGAGCGATCGTTTTGGAATAACGATAATTTGCGCCGTTTCGCAGAGCGATCGTTGAATTCTATTACACAGTGACGGCCTGTGAGGATTTTGGAGATGAGTGTGTTTCCACAATGCCAAATCCAAAAATATATTTGACATTCACTTGGATCGTGTATAATTAAAAAGTTATGTTTTACTAATGACCAGCATTTGATAAGTTTATGAAGTTGAGAATGGTAACCTATGATCAGCCGTGGTAAAGGAACTAATACACAATTCACTATGTTTTGATATATTTAAAGTTTAATGTATGAATAGAATGAAGACGAATTAATTGGATCCCATAATGATGCAACAGAAATTCACGATGTGTCAGGACGGTTATTAATATATTATAGGGGTAGATATGCTCCATGGAGTGCCTCATTGGTAGTCCTTGTAAAAAGGTGGAGGAAAGAAAGTAAGCGACAGAAGCATACGTAGAAATATGACTACAATGTGAAGGCCAATCTGTTCCGCCAACAGGCCACATGAGATTTACGAACCACTGCTATAGGGCCACTCGAATGTTGATGTTCTTTTTTAGTCGTCCGGTCGGAGAAAACCGGATTAGGTAACAGTACAAATATGACTTATATTATTACCCATCGAATTCGTTAACAATTATGTCATGAAAACTCTGCGTACATGTCCTAGACGCGCCAAGCGCGAAATGTTTTCAAAGATAATGAATGAATTCGGTCAATAATAATGTTAGTTTCATATATATTGAGGGTCATGTCGGTTGACCACTATGCTCATTTGGCCAGGATATGATTAATCGGCGCTTGGACATACCAATATCACAGATTTTATTTGAAATGCCTATGAGTGTAGTATGACACAGATATGGCATATAAATCTATTCTGTCGTATATTAGAAACGAAATATCGCAATTAGGCATTTTGACAACTGGACATATGTTCTTCTTATTAAAACTCATATACAAAAATATTGATTTTTGACAGCCTATTAATGGAGAAAGGATGCATGCTGTTGATGCGCTTATATTAGATTGTATAGTGAGATCTGGACAGCACTAATACTGATTTAATGTTTAAAATATTAGACCATTGTATGGTAGGTTTAAAGTTAACAGGGGTCAGGTTAGGGCTAGGGTCAGCATGGCATGAGATTAGAGATAGCTTGGGCTCGTGGTAACTTGAGGTTAGCTGTGGTTAGGGTAGATGAAAGCGACCCCATATAGCTGACATGCATTAGCCGAAAAAAAAGCTTCGGAAATTTCGGGAATAAATTTGAATATTTTATTCAAATAATCTAACCCTGTGACCATACATAACTATAGCTCAGCCATCCACAGCTAACGGACGAATTCATTTTTATCGCTATTACTTTTTATGCTACCTTCTATAATTTTAATACGGTGAAAACGCCTCTTTGATTGAACTGCTAATCCAAGTCGTTTTGACGCCTTCCTATCCTTTGACTTCATCGCAATCATGCGGTGTTTGGAAAGATGAAATTAATTATAAACGAACTGAACCTATCCCTAACCATACAATTATTCTACTAAAAATCCGTCTAGTTCAGTTGAGTATCAATTGTAAGGATTCGTAATGCATGTATTTGCCTTCATACCAAGACTTGTATTTATTCAAACGAAAAAAACATCTGTTTCATTGCACGTGCGTTAGAGACGTATTTTCCACTTGACTGCAACATTTATAGCTTTGTACGACATGTTGTGGATGCTGTCCTCGATGAATCCGGGCTTCAAGGATTACTGCGTGGGAAATACGGACAGAAACTATAATGCTCCATGATGTTGCGACTCTTGGTGCAAAGCGGTGTATAATTTCAGTACAGGAAAAAACAACTACCTTTACTACTCAACTGAAATTATAACAATTGAATAGAAGGTCTTTATTCTTTTTGAAATGAACCATAAAATTTTTGACTGACATTCGTCAGGGGTACGTCAGCAATTAGTGGAGAATTGGAAATAGAATTGAGCACCATTACCGTATCGACAATCGTATCTCCAAGTATGACATTGCCGGGTTGAAATTTTTTTTGAATAATCGGGGCGAGGAGATCGCTTGTAATCTATTATTTTACTGCAATATTTTTAGATCGTACATGAGACCCTGCAGGCACACGCACCCTTGGTTGGCATATTTCGATAAATCGTCTCCAAGGCACCCAAATGAAAATATGCAATTCAATTGTATATTGTAGTTCGGTCTCAGGGTTGTAACCAAGTCACAATGCTCCGAGTCACAAGTCAATCTGACTTTGATAGTTTTGTAGGCTTACCATACGTCCTCTTTTAAGAGGATCTGTCCTCTTTTTTGACTTTTTTGAAAGTGTCCTCGGAGGACGCCCCTTTGTCCTCTTTTTTGAGATTCTGTCCTCTTTTTTGAAAATTTAGGTGAGATTTAGAGGAAATTGCGAGTGATATGCCGCAAATTAGCACAGAAGTTAAGCTCCGGCGGGTATTTCGGAGTGAAAAATTCCCGTTTAACCCACTTTTTATAACTCTGTTTGGCGACATCCAGCGGTCCGCATTTAAAATATACTCATTTTTCTCACTTAAAGGTCAACTGCATCTTCATAGACAACTTTGTGGAATCATGTTCAGAATTTTTTTTCATACCGAAATTACCGACTTTCCGTGTTTCAACTCAATCGGAAATTGCCGTAATTTTGACTCAAAGTCCCAATATTGGTATGTTTACAGAAAAAGCAGAATGTGCATTGTGACGTCAAGTACATGACACATCTTCTCGCCACCGGTCACAGCGGCTGTTTGTGTTCTCGCAGTTTTCATTCTAGTCAGTTATGGCCTAGGTTTCCATTGTAACGGATTCGCCATAACTGATTATGAAACTGAGTCCGAGTACTCGGATGTCGAATGTATCATTTTTGCACTTATACTTATAAAATTAACGTTCAAATACGGCAGCGGTTGAGGTGTTGCTGCGCTCGATCCCACGTCAATGGGACCCCTTGCAGCTTCATATGATGGGTCATTTGAGTATGATCAGCCTAGCTTGCTCAGCGTAAGCCGCTAGTCGAGACTACATTAACTACAGTGGTATCTACGGTCTCTAGTGCAATTGCTCGTTTCAGTCATGTATCTTGATATCATGAGTAGCAGGTGTCAGTGTGGATGTTGCCAGCTTATGTCATCTATTGGGCTCGAAAGTCACGTGACTTGTGGTTCGCTGGGGCCAAACCACTATCTTAGATAGGCGCTGCCCGTGTTAATGTCCGATATTGGTCTGTTTTCAATTCGTATTTTCTGTCTTAGTAAGGTTGTTTGTAGTACAGTTGGAGGTTTTATGGAATCATCGTAGTATAATTAGCGAGTTTCAGGGTTTTTAGATGGTTACTAGAATATTTTATGTTATTTTACAGTCGCTCAAAATGCCACAGTGTTGCGTGCCACAATGTCGTAATAGAAGAGAAACCAATCCAGAGTTGTCTTTCTATCGACTTCCGAAATGCAAGAAAGCCATGGGAAAGTGGCTGAAATTAATAAGGCAAGGGGTGGATGATGAATTGTATTTAAATTATTAAAGGCTCGGCTTTTTGTAGGCTATGCCAAGACTGTGTAATCAATGGCAATTATTTTGAGATGAACCACTTGAATTAGATTTTTGTAATGTATTTTAGGAGAGAGAAAGGGTTTACGCCAACGACAAATACAAGAATATGCAGCTGGCATTTCCCAATGGGCAAGGTGGCAGGACCTACTAGATTTGAGTGGAACGAAGGCAAGAGAATAGACTGCAGTAGCCCTGAGAAAAGAATGAGGATATCCACCCCCCAAAAGAAACATTCAGATTTGCTGACCACAAATAGTGAATGTGCTACATCTNCAAGGATACATGCAGAAAATGATGATGTGGNAGAAATGAAAAAAACAAATAGCTATTTTCAGGAAACGTGTGTTAGCTCTTGAGAAAGAAAAAGAAGAATTACGTTCAGACAATNTAAAGTTNAAACAGGCCAATCACAAGCAATTCATCGACAGTTTTAAAGATAGTGCAGAGAAGATAGCTATGTATACTTNGTTACCAGACAAAAAAACTTTCGACTTAGTTGTTGCAATGATACAGCGGTTTACGGTTAAGTATCATTCCAACTGGAATGTTAAAATCCTCTCAATCGAAGACCAAGTGTTGCTAACTCTGATGAAATTAAGACTCAACTTGCCAAATTTAGATTTGGCTGTTCGCTTCAATGTTAGTACAGGCACTGTTACCAATGTTTTTCTAAGTTTGATTGAGGTCATGCATGCCATTTTCCACACAGGTATGATGGTCAAAAAGTTTCCGTCATTGCTCAAATGCCAGATGAGTGCTCCAGAGTGTTTCCGTAGTTTTCCTAACTGCAGAGTAATTTTAGATTGTACTGAAGTACGAACAGCCAAACCCGATGATCTTGGCAAGAATTGTCAAACGTTTAGCCACTACAAAAAAGGTAACACACTGAAAGCATTAGTTGGAGTCGCACCTAATGGAACGATTACGTTTGTGTCAGAACTTTATGCAGGCTCCACGTCAGATAGGGCCATTACAAAAGATTGTGGAATCCTTGACTTATTGAAACCTGGGGACCTAATTTTAGCTGACAAGGGGTTTGCAATACACAGTATACTTCCTCCAGGAGTTACTGTGAACCATCCATCATTTTTAAGCAATCCTCAATTCACTCCTCAGGAAGTATCTGCCAACAAAGAGTTATCGCGAGCCCGTATTCATGTTGAAAGGGCGATACAGCGAATTAAAGTTTTTCGTATCTTGGAGTTCATTCCACACCATTATCGACACCTATCCAGCAAGATCTTTCAGTGTCCTTCATGCTTGGCAAATCTGCAGACCCCAATCATCCAAAATGCTTATAAATAGTTATTTTATTTATAGTATGTACCAGGGAATCACCAATCCCGCCACCCGTCGTTTGGCTCGTCGTGGCGGAGTGAAGCGTATCTCAGGACTCATCTACGAAGAGACCAGAGGTGTACTGAAGGTCTTCCTCGAGAACGCCATTAGAGACGCCGTCACTTACACTGAACACGCCAAGAGAAAAACCGTCACCGCTCTGGACGTGGTCTACGCCTTGAAACGTCAAGGACGAACTCTGTACGGGTTCGGCGGATAAGCGACTCGCTACTGCGATTACAAGACAACAACGGCTCTTTTCAGAGCCACCCGAACTTGTTGAAACTCTATAGAGAATATTTTGGTCGATCGTATCTTACATAATTATACTACTACTGACCAATCAACAGACTCCGATCAGCTTTTCAATAAACCACCCGACTTGTACAAAGTGTACGGACTAGAACCGCTATACTAACTAAATGGGTAGTTTGTAGGCTTACCATATTTTGGAAATCTAAAAAGAGGACACTTTTTCAGAAATTTGTAACTTGAACACCGGAGTAGAATTCTCAAAAACCGGTTAATTTTTCCCACTTTGTGATCGGTTGACT
>ATSW01013680.1:0-15871 GCA_000444245.1 Botryllus schlosseri | reverse complement strand
TCATATTGAAATGAACCCGAATATTTTCGGCTGACACTCGTCAGGGGTAACCGTCAGCAACTAGTAGAGAATGGAAAAGATAATCGTATATCAACAATCGTATCTCGAATATGACGTCGCCACTCACCAGCATGAAATTTCGAATATGAAAGCGTTCAATGTACTATTTTTAGATGGTACGCGAACTCTTTTTATTGACACAGCCTTGGCTGGTGTGTTTTGATAAAAGTGTGAACGGCCCCTCCCAACGACCTGAAATCTGTCGTCTCGATAATTTTTCGCACAAGCGGTATTATCCAACAGATGTGTGCCAATGGCAGAATTTATGGCCTTTGATTGCTGAGCATCAAGCTTGAGTGGATGAGGCAAATATGGCTCTATGTACGAAACTGGGATACTTGTAGTACCTCTTTAAATTGAAAAACATATGCTGTAAAGAGTTGTTCTGTCATATTCTAGGCCATTCTTTGGTCCTGTATAGTTTGATTTTACCTCTGCCGGTAATATGTGCTTCATCAGCACGCTAAAGTTCTGTGTTGACTGTTGTAGCACTACTTGTTGTAATCGTAGAGCCTTCGAGAATTTATTTTTGTCTAAAATGCTGATTTGTTTACATTGTAGCCGACCGTACTTTCATTGAAGCCCGCCGAAAATCGTTGAGGAGGTATCTGATCCTGATCTGTACGCACCCAGCCATGCATCAAGATCCGTCGATCCGTTTCTTTATGACTTTCAGCGGCAATGTGAGTGCGAAAATTTCTCGTAGGAATCAATATGTTGTATTTGTTCTGAATATGCTTATCGTTTGGCTGTAGAGTTCCACTTGCTTGGTTGGCGGTGTTGGCAATGTTTGTTTTTTACTGCAATGCTAACCGCAGACTGTTTGACTTTAGCTCGTTTTTAGATAACTAGCGAGCAGCAGTAACAGTCAATATTTGGTGATACGAAGTTGATGATGATAGTTGATATTTTTCGCGCATATTGTTTGAACTCGGCGCTAGGCTCAATGGCACATTTGAGAATTGGGGACAATTTTGTTTTTCTGTGAAATCCTCTGATCTGAAATATGGTTTTGCCCACATGAAATAATTTCGTAAATGTACGTTTTATGATCTTTTATACTTGACGCGATATGTCAATACAGACCCGTAGTGTGACTTCACCTGCTATGTTGATATTTATCTATTACACGTGCGTTTAGCTATCGAAATCTTGATTTGCAGAATCATGATGCCTCGGGCAACATGCCTAGTAGTATTCTTAGTTATTTTATGTAGGACATTGGCGTTAAATCTCAGTTTGACTAAGGTAAAACACCATTGCATCTTGCAACCATTGGCGCGTAAAAAATTACTCGCGAATTTTATGATGCTAATTGATGGCACATTTTAGGTCAGTCAAGCTCAATGATGCTTGCAGTATTATACCAAGAAATTACTCAAAATGTGAATTAATACCGTTAGCATCACTCGCTGATATCATATTGCATATTAGCTGGATAAATAAAATGTCTATTGATGTGGGAAATTCTACATTCAAGTTCTAGTAAACTTTTGCAAAAAGTAAGTTGTATGCAGTGTAAGTGTGCTATGCGTAAACACACTTCCTTGAAGATGCATGATTAATTCAATTGATCACAGAATAATGGCACTGTAGCTCAATGCGCTTTTCTATGCTATTGTAGTAGATGTCTTGTCTTCGGAAATGAATCTCTTCTTTAGTTATCAGTGGCACTTTTTATTGATGTACAATCCATTTGTCCATCATGGCCTTACTAATATTACTAACATTTGCCAAACAATGTGGTAATACTGACGCGTTGACTAATAACCACTGCATGAGTGTACTTAAGCAGCATATATTTATCATCAGTGAATTCAGATCCACATAGTTTAGTGTAAACATTGTATCTGTTATTGAGGTAAAGTAACCGTTCTTTACGTACTGTGGCGGTAGTAGTAGGCGCACTCACATACTACCTCAGATAAATTATGCGCCTGAATACTGCATCATGATAATGCAGACCGTAACAGCCCAAGTTATTTTCTGTAGGCCAGTGGTTCTCAACCTTTTCGTCTTCGCGGACCCCTTTTTGACCGTCACAGACCGCTGCGGTCTGCGGGCCCCCAAAGATTTCGTTCAAATTCAGCTCTATTATCGTATATCTGTCCTGTGCAAATATCAGCTGTAGGCTGGCGATAAACAGCAACAAAATGTCCATTCTTGACAATGACATCATAACCTACTATTCATGTAGAAATTGGGAATACTTATATTATTTCAAAGCGAATAATGTAGATTAATTTCTAAGAATACGCAGTCATGTCTTGAAAATACACGCCGTCTATTTGATACGAACGAGTGCCAAAAATCCATTTCCACAGAGATAGATGGTGGTGAATGTAATAATAACGCAATGCTTCCTACTACACCTTTCAAAGGTGATCGCAACATATACGACATCAAAATTGAGAAACGGATTTTTAGTGAACATATAACGTCCACTGTATGTAAAACCGCAACAAAACGACTCTAAATTCAGCAACTTGTTTGTATTAATATATTAATATGTTGTAATTTTTTCTATTAAAATAAGTTTGCATTGCACTGTAAAATATTTCACCCCAGACGGCCATTCTGTTTATGTGAGCTATGAAATTTTAGCAGTTATGAAGCGTGTGTTATGAAGAAATAACATTGTAAAACTCAAAGACAAGTAGATGTAGTGATTTATGTGGTTTGTCAAAAGTATTTCAAATGCCGTGGGGAGTATTTCGCCCTGTCGTTGTGTCAATGTCGTTAGTGATGCAGGCATCGCAAAACTCTCTACTTTCCAACATCCAAAACCAAGAGTGTAAAAAGTAATTAAGTATGCCTAAAAACTGTTCTGCTGAAGTGTAGGTATTTGAAAAATGTCGCCACTCGAGTGGGTTGTGCAATAGGGCTCTTCAAAAATGACTTTTTTTCTAAAATTGTTACTTAATTTAGGCCTACACACCAAATTTGGTTCAATTCCAACCAGTAGCGGCTTTGCTACAGCAGAAGAAAGTTTCTATTTATTATATAAAAATAATTCACAAAAAATTTGAAAATTTTCTGACCACCCCATGAAAGTGTTAGGTTGTCTATAGAAACGATGTTCGCCAAATTTGGTTCAATTCCAACCAGTAGAAGCGGAGTTATTGCCGTCAAAAAATTTAGATTTGAATAAAATAGTATTTAATAAACAATTGAAGAATTGGTCACCGTGAATACTATTTTATTCATAATCCGAATTTTTCGACGGCAATAACTCCGCTTCCACTGGTTGGAATTGAACCAAATTTGGTGAACATCGTTTCTATAGACAACCCAACACTTTCATGGGGTGAACAGAAAATTTTCAAATTTTTTGTGATTGATTTTCCTCTGTTTTACAGGAAGTCGTACATAAAATCAAGGAGCAATTCCGCGGCGCCGCCGACGAATTCATGATGAGCCCGCACAGCAACGAAGCCAAGGTTTGTCTCTCACTGATAACTAACGCGGTCAGCCACGTTTTATCGCGAGTGCCCTGTTTAGGAACTCGTGCCTCCCGACACGCAAGCCCAGTTTGCCGTCAGCCGAGATCAAATGCGGCAGGTGACCGGACACGTTATTCTGATGAGGGAGATGACGTCGCGGATCGCCGAACGTTCCAGGGGAAACGCATTTGATTTTTTGGGATTCGGAAAAGAGCTGATGTAAGTAACCGGTTTGTGGTACTGACCTTGAGGATTACTTCACCCAGAGGGGGTTCAAGCAGCTAGCTTTCCTACTTCAGTAGAAGTAATGTGAATTTCTATCTATTACAAGTAATAGCAGCAATTTTCAAGTGGCAGTACTAAGAGGGCGGTCTGAAAATTACTCGAATTGGTAATTTTAACTGTCGAGCGGACTCGTAATTTCAAGATTCATATTCGCGAGCAATGAAAAATGGACTAATAACCCTACAAGTAGTGTTGTTTTCAAAAATATACTCATACTTATCGTGACACGGAGGATATTTGGCCCGGCTGTCATGACCGGCACTGATAAAAGGGATACGAACTTATCCAAAAACTACAATTCCACTTTACAAATCCAAAATGTGAAAATGAAGTAGTCCTCTGAAAATTTTGTAAAATGCCTATGTCATGGTTTGCCATGTTTGTTTCATTTTTGAATCCCTTTAGTGTGCCAACAACTCCTGATAAGATGCGCACGTAGAGTCATCGAGTTATAATGAATGTATTCTCGCAACGGATGTTGTGATAAAAATGTTGATGCAGAAGTGCGTTGTGTAAAGATTTGGAAACATTGTAGAATTTTTCTTTGTAAGTAGTTGACTACTTTCGCCCCTACCTGGGCTTAATGGCACCGATTTTAAGCTAAAAGAATGATTTCGCTTGTAACCCGATAAGACTCTCGGTGTCAAATTCACATGTTGGTCTCCTTTTACATCTTTCTCAAGTGGACTTATCCAGATCTTTTCACCAATAGTATAAACAAGCAAAATTTTGTATTTCAATAAGTTAAAATATAGAGTTGAAAAGAATAACAGCAACGGGAGCATCCGCTATCGAGGTCCTTTCATGTTTTTAGTGCAATACACCAAGAAATCTTTCTTCTTGTACGTGAAATACATGAAATGTTCTGATAAAAGAAAGGGTGGTGTCAGATCACTGTGTACTGCTCTATAAATATTGGGTACCCACTCGGAATGTGCGTCACTACTCCGCCAAATCTTTCGCCGACTATAACATTCCACGGTCCGCCGTACATATCATCTAACGTCACTTTCAAATGCTCAGCTATGTCTTTTTCCGTCTGAAAATTTAATGGTCGATTAGCATTGGGTGGTGGGTTGGGGGTAACATTATCTCATGACGACACAACTGGCTCGTTAGAGAATGGTTGGGATCGGGATCCATTAAAGATGAATTTGTCAAAAACTGATGTCTTGGCAGTGAGTATTTTGAAATTGGTTTATTGTAGATGTAAAAAACGGGCAACTCCATACAAGAATGGGCATGCTACACTTCAGCACGCGACAATTGGGCATGTGGGTTGAAGCTAGGATTAGGGTTGTTCGATTTAAGGTTAGTTTATAGTTATGGTTGGGGGTTAGTTTTTGGGTTATAAAGCATCATCTGCTCAAATGTCAGACAACCACGATAGTGAATAATGCAACACCTCCAAGAAGGGAGAAGGGTGGCTGTAAGCTACAAATTCTTCTCACAATGCATTCTTATCTGGCTCGACACTCGTAAAATGTCATTTATTGTTAAATGATCTGCGTTTTTCAAAGTGCACAGATATCATTAGCCTAATTCTTGGTTTTGCATGATCAGTACCAGTAGCTCGCTACTATTATTGAGCACATTTAATTTATGAGCGATTCGTTATGGTCGTCCGCAGCTCTGACTCTTACACTAAACTGCTGACGAACTGAACCACTCTACTAAAAGTCATTACAACTGGAACATTGCTCACAAATGCTCATCCTCTTCAACGTATCTTAATCAGTCTCGTAGGATAGGAAGTTACCTTGCATCTTTTGAACGAATCCTTTACAACCTCCATAACCATCTTCTCTTCTCGTTTTCCGATGTCTTTCTTTTTCATGACTGGCTTCACAAATCCAACCTGTCGGAAACCACAGTTATATTTCTCTGAACATTCACCTTCCACAGTCTATTACCATATTTATGCACTTTCTATGCAAGCGCTTCCACTGAGAGTGAAATTGGTGTCAAATGTTGATTTCAGTATGTGCTTTTTGTCATTGTTGTGTCACAATGCGATGATTTTGTTTTTTCGATTGTTCTTCAGAGCACTCGCTGCTGATCAGTCTTCGATGTCTCCTTGGGCCACCGGAGGCGGGAATGGCTTTGAGACACTGAAGCAGACATTTCGAGGCCTTTCAAGTGAATTTAGTGCAATATCGGACAAACACATGCTGCAGGTATCAAGTTAATTATACAGTAACATGGTGCGACTTTGTATCACTTTTCTGATTCAATGCTAAATAACTTTATAATATGTTATGATTTCTGCCTTCTGTTACATGGATGGATGAGTTGCATCTATATGCAGTATTTTGCAGTAAACATGAAATAAATATTATTTTCATGCTTCTTTCCTGGAGGGGTTGAAGTTACTCATACCCAAATAGTCGCCGTGTCACAAAAACAGAAACCTACCGCAATATACATCTAATACATTACTACAGTATACTGATCCGCAAAACAAATGTGTTGAAAGAACAAAACTATTGAAACATGATTTTAACTCAAATGAAATAGATTATGATGAATATTTACTGCAAATAACTGTGGTGGATGAGTTTGGCGTGTGTCTTACCTTTGACGAACTCCCCGAGACTGGCTCAGCAAACCTCGGATAAGAAGTACTGCTCTACAGACACATAAAATAGGTCATTCCATGTCAAATCAACCAAACATACAGAATTGGAGCACTTTTTGTGTTTTTTAGAACAATGTTGAAATGCCCTTTCTGAAAAACTTATTTTGTTTAATCCTTGTACTGTTGTACAACATGCTTGAGTTTTCTTGGGTGAATCAACGCTTTTTAGACTGTTGCCAAGCGAACTTTGAATGTTAACAAGAATCGACTGGATTTACAAAAAACTCATGGGTCGAATGAGTGGATAAGGTTAGGGGTCCCAATGAAATCAGTCTTATGTGACAAATTTTCTAGGCTGAATCGTGAAAAAAGGTGTACTTCAAATTCATTGAGTAAGGTATCATGTGAAAGCTAAGAATGCGTACAACGCAGTAAAATGAACACCAATAGTGATTTCAAGAAACTAAGCAGTGCTGTAGCAAGAAAATTATGTTCATGTATTTCCCATGTGTCAAAAAGTATCTTAGTTTGTAAATTTACATCTTGCACAGCTTTTTGATTTGATAGGTTACTTGATTAAGTACAGTAATCAGCTCTGAGCTCTTATCCACTTCATTCAATGGTGCCATTGATATGAAACATTAAACCATGTTATCATTCAGTCGAAGATATAAATAAAGAGACACCCGATTTGGCAACTTAGCTCATAGTTCTATCATATACATGACATTTCATAATTGATCTCCAAGTACACATACAGTCATGGTAAAAGGATCGATAAGATGAGAACATGGGTAATTCCCAGGAGTCGTTTAGCAGGTAGCAATTGAAGTATCATGGTCCAGTCCACAGAATATTTGGGAATATTCTCAGTAATATTTTCTCAAACTAAGAACCATGCATATGTCCTCAACGACCTCAACAATCTGTCAAATCTCATACATATATATATCAATCCAATAGTGAATTGTCTGAATTGCATTCAATGTACGCGCTGCTCATGGCAAGCACCAAGTGAAACTACCCGTCCTTTATATGGCTGGACCAACTTGACTGGACTGTCCTATTTCTGATTCAGTCAGTCACTGTTCAACCCCTTACAGGCCACCCGTGAAGACGAAGGCATCGTGGAGGAACTGAATCTCCTCTATGACCTCTTGCAAGCATACCACGTGAGTACACATTGTGGTGCGTCGCGTGTCGCACACACCACAACCAAGTTCTCGTCGCGCAGGACCTTTGCGATCGTCACGAGCGTGGCGTGCTCCGCGAGCACCAGTCGGCGCTGAAGAAATACGGAGCTATGAAGAACAAACGTATGGCGGCCACCATACAGAATTCCGAACAGGGCGCCATCGACAAGATTGAGTCGAAGATTGTCGCCGTGAGTATGAAACGGATATTTTCAAATCCTAATCACGTCCTGGATTTAAGATTTAAATCGAAGTCCAAATCCATACCCGGAAACCTTTCTTATACAATGTCCAAATCCGGCTTCACTAAGTTTGTAAATCCGATTCCAGTCCTCCATAAATCTTCAAGCTGTTGTTTTGAAATCCTAACCCAAATCCATGTTCATCTCCGGCTCAGTAACGACGTACTTGTCTCTTTTTCGTGTACTCAAGTAGATTTTGCGTACTTGTGCTACTTGTTTTTTAGATTACTTATACGTCTGCACTCTGCAGTTTTCTAAACAATCCATTCAACTACTTACTTTTTACACTTAGGATTTTGTGAGGTAGAAATTTTTTGAATATGTTAGTGTCGCATTTACGGGCGAAACTGTCGTGACTGCCGGACTGAATAGCTCCCGTATTGCGGTGAACGAAGATATTATTGAAAATTGCGCATCTTTTGCAACTCAGTCTGCAATTTCGAATGTGCCCGCCTCTAATTCTGCGATATAAGTATGCGACCCCTCTACCAAATCTACTTTATAAGATCCCTTACTCAGGTACTTTTCTGGCCGTCTTCTACATCCTCTCGGAGCAGTTATTTCATAACTCAGTAGAAATTTATAGCATCACGTCTACTAGTACTTGTAGCACCAACGCCAACTACTTTGTTCGCCTCTAATGAAGCACGCATTTTTGACGAATCTTACCCGAATGATCTGAATTTCAGCAAGAGAACGAGATAGTGACGCAGGAAAACCGGAACTATTACTCGTTGCATTGCATACACCTGGAGACGCAGCTGGTTCACGCGTACCTCCAGATCTTGGCGGAAGTCATCACGATGATGGTGGCCACTCAGGCGAAAGGTCACAGGGAGGTGAGTGTGGTAGCGCGGTGGTAATGTATTTAGTCCCGATCTGTTTTTCATTTTATATTTTCCTTTATTCGCACTCCACTGGAAATTATCACACACTCTTGCTCACAACTTATAAATCGGGCTGGACGCAACTGTTCGAGTACTCAATTCCGTTGTCGCAATGCATAACTGTCATATTTATGGTAGACCTTGACTTTACCAGTTTTGCTTATATGTGTACATATGTGTATGACGTCATGAATGATACTGGAAGTCTCCTCGACCCGATGCTCAGTACTCCAGTCTTAATCAAATTCCTCAGGTACTTGATTTTGCACGGTCCTAATACATCCAGTAGAAGTAGTAAAATAATTGCTTGTTTACTTTTTCAGCTAGGCCAATCCACCTTCGTAAGCCCTCCCGATTAAAATCAGTCTCCATATTGTTATCAATTTACAGATTTCGGAGTTATGGGAAACGCTGACACCACGGGTCAGCGCATTGCTACCGGAAACGAATTCACCTCCGAGCCCAAGACCGACGTCGCCAAATAGCTATTGAGTTACTGAGCATTATTCATCATGTTGGTGTTTCGAAGGTAGCTCCTTGCAGATTCCATGATTTTAATTTTAATTTTTTGTGTGTTTCCATGACGCGGCAATTCATCAGTGTTGCAACCTCGTTTCCGTGATTCGTAGTATCGACGAGCGTGTCTCTCGATGATTTTTCGTGTAATGTTCCCGAACGTTATCCACGCTATGCCATGAATTACCTGCCGCGCGGTCCGGCAAACATTTGTCGCGGAATTTTTTGAGTAGCAAGCTCTTTGCATCGCTTGTTGGTGCAATAGATATGGAAAAATTGCGGTCTTAATCATTGTGCTATGTATCAAATTATATGGACTACGAATGTCGTTTTCGTAATTGTTCGACCTCTCAATCACGTGTATAGCCTTAATGGAATTGGGGATTGGCCAGCATTTGTCACTACTTATTTAGCACGAATGGTGATGACATCTCACAATCACACTGTACGTAAACCAAAATTTGGAGAGTGCGCTAGGCTATTGTCATGTGCGCAGTTTCTAACTCCTAATTTGCGGACGACTATCATCACAGTCACAGTTGCAGTATTCCAACTTATGAAATAACACTAGTTTTGTATGCCTGTGGACCGCTGCGGTTTTGTTCCATTACGCTACGTCATCCAACTCATATGAACAGTTATATTATCGCAATTCAACTGTTTCCATTAATGCATAAGCTTTTGCTTGGGTAGTGTTTTTTCCCTCAATCTTCTCATTTCTATGCCTTGTCTGTTTACCTGCGCCGGGGTAGACGGAAATTGATTCGATGCCGGACAAGCTTTTTCAACTACTGATGTGAGACAGCTCTTTGACTATCAAACACTGATGCAGTGTGCCGATTTGATTTGTGCAATACTATTCTGTTTTCCGCCGGCGCGCCGGTGCTAACAGCGAATAATTCTCAGTTACTTGCCTCGAGACGCCAAAGCGAATCATACGCCGTGCGCAATTATTGGCGATTCCTCCGTGGACAATCACCTCTTTTTACTGTTGATCTCTATTGCAATTGACGAACGGGTCGGCGGAGTAGATAGTTTTCTTTCGATCGCGAATCTGCGCGCTGGGAAAACTCGCCTGGTCTTGAAATTTTGTATTCGCTATTTGATTTCGGATGTCGCTTGTAAACCGATATGTGTGTGTTATATACCGACAAATTGTATTGAAATATATCTTTATCATCAGTTGCGTGCGGTTTGCTCGATCTCTTGGTCGGTGGTGCGGGGCGGAGCTGATGTCTATGTCTATAGATAGACGAATATCACTGGAAACTGTGTCATGGAAGTAATATGCCATGCGGTTGAAGGCAATACTGCGGAGTGCGGTCTGACATAATATGGCAGAAATGTTACCATGAAAGTGAGCGTAGTAATATCTGCTGCATGTATTGAAGGATAGACTGCCTCATCGATGTATCAAGGCTACCAAAGTGACTATACTGACAAATCAAGTTGATAAAGTAATATGGAGCGTACAGTTTCAGGATCTCACACTGCACGAAAATTATGTATTTAAATGATTTCCCCCATAACGTGGACTGCAAGTCATATAAACTGCACTTCGTGGTTCAAAATCGTGCTTTCATACAAGCTGCAATGGGTGGGAACGAGTCAAATTTTTGTGGAGATATACGCGGGGCCGGAGCCGGTTCAGTTTTCGTGCATAAAAGGGGTATTATAGGTCAGGGATTTGGAGCCGGAGCCGTGCATTTTTACCGGAGCTCTTCATAAAATTCAGCCGGAGCTGGAGCCAGTTATTTGAGGGGTAGCTCCGGCTCCGACGTATTCCATAAGATGATATTATATATGCAACAACCATATCTGCTGAGTTCACATAATTCAACAGCCGAAATTAAGAATCTTTTCCTCTTTGGCGCTACCTTTTCCGACTAACCATATTCCTGGGGGTTTAACAGCAGAGCAGTCGCATGTTCAATTTTCATACATGAGTGCCGAACCTCGGTATGCGAAATATGCCTGTGAATATTGTGGGTATTCGGCATACCCGCAATTTCATCATCAGCACAACCTTTTTGGCCCAATTGTATTCGGTTCGAAAATGGGAGAGAGGATAAAAACATGATTTCGTTGCACATGTCGATATGACGAGCACGAGCCGAAAAATTCCATCTCATCTTTGCTATGAATCGGATGAGCAAATACTCGTTTTTTGTGATAGTTCTTTAGTCGGGCCGCGAAATTGGACAGTGTTATTGCGAGTATGCAATTATGCATGCTAATTGAAATTCATTACTGCGCATCATTGTCATTCACTCCAACAAGGATTTTCGAGCTTAAATAGGGGATGACAGAAGAGTAGCCCAAAACCCCATGGTATTCTATGTTGGAGAAAAATTACTGATTTGATACGCGATTTCCAATTTGTAAATCATCTGTTTCGTAAACTTTTAAATGTGCAATGTGCACATTGTGCATACTGCATAGCTTAATTCGTTATGGGCAAGGCGCAATGTGCACGGCACAGTGTTTAATTCGATTATTCGATTCATTTCAACGGGAAAATATTATTCCGATAAACTTGATCGACACCGGATGAACTGGTAACGAGTGCACCAATATCGAACGTCAAACCATTGGTCATTTGGTACAAGTCTAATTTCTATTGATCACGTCGTTATATCCACCCATTTTGCTCTTACTACAGTTACAGTTGAATAATAATCGCACATTTGAAGATTGAATTGAGCTGTATGGCTTAATGTTAACGAGTACAGTGCCAGTGTTAAAACGCCGCATCAGAATTTTAATGCTGTGCACAGCAATGGCACGGGGTAAAGTGCGTTCTAGTGCAACTATGGTGTTATCGACAATTGATAAGTATTCATTATGTTGTCACAAGCCGGCACTGCGGCACATGTCTTCGCTGCTGATTCCGATGTTACAGACTCTAGATTACTATAGATAACTAACCTACGGGTAAATTAGTAATCTATATAGACCACGGGTGGCCAACCTTTTCGGCTAAAGGGCCACATGAAATTGACGAACGAGTGCGCTGCACACTAGCCGCGCCAGCTAGGCGCGTAAAATTTTCTAAGGTAATGTTATTATTACTTGGGGTATATTGCGTGTCAACTGTATACCGCCCGCTAGGCTCAGTCTGCAAGGACAGGACTATTCGGCATCTGGACATATCGATATCGAAGATTTCCGCTAATATACGACCATCATTTTGTGCCTACATTTCATCGTCGACGATCTTTCTGCGCGCGCAAACGCGAAAATACTTTCTCTCGTAATTGAGAATATAGCTTGACTCAAACGGCTAAATCAGGCGTTTTTTTCATTTTCAGGTGGGGGTAGGCTACAGAGAAAGAAATCGTGTGACAATTAAACACGCGAAGCGTGAAGACAAATTTTACCACTTTTTCAGTTTATTGTAATGTACGACGATTTACTAAAAATGTGACTGCACCCTGGATCTGCCAATGCGTCGGAACTGATATTTTAGTCTAGTCATCAACATCCCAAGTGTCGCGGCCAGACTAATCATATTTTTGGTTGGCCTAGCGAGTTCACAATCTGAGCAATTCAATTTCGATAATATAACAGAATTTCGATAATATAATGGGAAATTAGCTCGCGGGCTACTCAAAGGCTTCTCGCGGGCCACATATGGCCCGCGGGTTGCTCACCCCTGATATAGTCAGACACCTTCGATAGTTTTCAGACCCGGAGCTGGAGCCGGAGCTAATGTATGATATAAGAAAGCTCCGGAGTCGGAGCTGGAGCAATGCAAATTTACGGCTGCTCCGAAGCCCTGTTGTAGGCTACACAAATATGCAACGAACTGTACAATCCTGCCGTAATATAGGAAACTCAGGTTGATGAGATTATAGGTAGGCCTATATCTTCCAGTTAGTCATTTTGCGTTAATGGCGAAGATCACCATGCCATTTCGAAAGCGGCCACCTCTACCCATCGATAAATCGCTAACTTTCATTAATCACCATAAAGTTTAGATTTGTAAGGCAAACTAACACTAGCAATATTTGGTGATATCCGTGTTCGGATGAACTAGTGGGCAATATATTATTAGCCTATTTCTCGGGAGAGACATGCATTTGGTCCTCTCTCCAGATATATCTACTCTTCTTTCCCTTGATCCGAGAAATCGGTCCGTCGCTCTTCCATTTTATTGTATCTTACCCGGTTGTGGAAGGCGGATGTCCTCTGATAACCTGCTAGAGTTGTAACCTGAGTTCCACGTAAATTGTGGCTAGGTAGCAATACTTAGCTCGCGGTGGTAGACGCACGTTCCTTTCGTTAGTCCTTGATTTGACAACTTCAACGTGAATGCAACGACAGTACTGTCTCAGATAGATAAATTATCGAATATGCATGGAATATACAGCAGGATATCGCAAATGAGTCTGGTGTATAATTAATATACACGGGACGATAAATGGTAAGTCACGCGGTACGAGAAGAAAGACATAAATCACGTGATATACAGATATGCGGAAAAGATGTAGGCTACCATAATGATGTTATATCTTATAAAGTGTATGGATCATGAGAGGGCGCAGGGCGTTCCACACGATGCATGCATTTTTATTTGCTGTTCTGAGTTCACTATATATGCAATTGAAATGAGGTGTNNANTGTACACGCGTGTTACTCGATCTCGATTAATAAAGTATATAGTCTGTGATTATAGCACATTCCCACCGTGTCTGCATGCTGAAAATGTCATACATTTCATATTATCANAAAGACAGATTCGTTACGAAATCCATTCAGATGAGTCGCTACCCAACTAAGTCTTGTAGTTATGCATTCAAAGTGCCAATATTCTTTATGTTAAACGTGTTGCTAATTATTGGGGCTTTGGCCGACCGCTGCTGATTATTGATATCCTCGACGCGTATACGCACCGCTCTCTGCGATCAATGAAGTACGGTATGTAAGTCCCCGGTACATGAGGTAACGGCATGTAATCGAGTTCGGATATGTTTAGTGGTCGAATCAACGATTCGTTAACGTGATGATGTTCGCGTTGAGCATCAGCATTGATCGGTCCAGCGCATTCCTCCACTTTGACGGTCTCAGACATAGTCCGTTGCAACGATATAGCTGCACCTGATTCATTTGGTTCTGAAGAGATACGTACTTGACTTGGATCGGGACGCATAGAAGTCACATACGGTTCCTCATTGAAGTATATAGTTACTTTGATTTCACGATCAATCGAATTCAAACCTTTGACGTAGGAGACGTTGTTAGCCGCCTCGGGCATGAGAACCTCCCATCCATATACTGTGAGCAGCAGTCCCGATATATTTGTCACGGAAAATGACGACGAATAAACTCGCAAATCTACTACGGGAGCTGTGTGATCGACATGAAAAGTATACGAACTGGGTTGTCTTTGGTCACGCTTGGATCGTCGCCAGTCGTAAGTATTTGCACACAGTTTGCAATCGTTTCCAGGATTTCTTTCGCCGCTTCCAATCCGATTCCATCAATGCTCCCTTGCATATTGAACTTTTCGGGTATTGTGAGGAATTTCTTTTTGATTTTGTATCTCTTTCCATTGCCGTACTCCAGAACTGCTCTACAGTCATCCGCGTACCCGACGAGAGTAGATTGGTGTGTTAAAGCGTAAACCACGTCGACATGTGCAGTAGATTCCCTCAACACGGCTCCCACGAAGGTCGGAGGTCCTATATCCAAGAAGACGGTGGAGCCTACCTTTATATTCTTCACGTCTTGTTTCACTTGTAAGTGGTGCGCTCTCTCGTCCGGCGTTGCTTTTTGAATAGTGGAGGAATAAGCGGACACGTTCTGGTCGCTATTGAATTTGATCAGGTAGTCGAAATCGTCATCGACAAGTTGCACTTTCGCCGTAGCTCGTAAGTAGTCCAGGAAGATTACAGGTACATTTTTCTTTTCCAGTAAAAATCTCATGTTACTGGTCGTACGAACTTTCACAATGTCGCCTCTCCTGAATTCGCAGTCTTCTTGGGGCATCACCTTCCTTGGTCCGTGGTAAAGTGAATCGGGGTTAAAAACCCAGTTTTTTCCCAGTTTGTGTTGTATGCGCACCTTCTTACCGTCCTTGCAAATGTGGATAATGGTTACTTTCCTTCCAACAACCACTGTCATGGATTCGTTCCAGCCACCGTGATCTTTTTGATTCGCTACAAGCTGCTTGATGTTACTCAAAACCATTACTTTATCGCCAAGTTTGAACTTGTCATGCTTTCTTCGCCTAACCTCAAGTGGCCGTTGATCAGGTCACCTCAGTAACAGATAGGAGTTGATATCGAAACTTGTGCGTTCATTAAAAGTAACAATGATGGCTGCTCTAGTCACCGCGATAATCCTACCCTTTCTTCCCAGATATCTTCGAGGAATCGTGTCAAGTCGCCTCTGCATGAGTTGGACTAATTTTTCATCCATTATCGTAGTGACATAGTCACCAATCTTCCATTGTGACGAAAATGATGTGTCTTCCTCAATCTCACCATCCAGGATTTCTTCTACCAGACCGGCGTAGACAGTGCTAGTGGATAATCTGGACGGCATACATATGGTAACGCCGTTTTCGTATTTGCTCCATCTAGCCGTCACAATTCCCTGACAGCCGTAAATTGTGCGAAGTCTTGCGTTCCAACCGAGAGTTCGGCTTTGGATGGATTTAAAA
>ATSW01013678.1:0-11408 GCA_000444245.1 Botryllus schlosseri | reverse complement strand
GAAAGGTGTGGATGTGGACAGTAGGGGTGTTCAAAATTGCCCTTTTTTCTCAAATTGTACTGGCTACTTGATGAAATTGTCAGGTGACCTAATTCAAGCCTGCACACCAAATTTGGTTCAATTCCAGCCAGTAGCCGCAATGCTACAGAAGATAGATTCTATTAATAATATAAAAATAAATGGAAAAAAAATTAAAATTTTTTGTTCACCCTATGAAAGTGTTAGGTTGTCTATAGAAACGATGTTCACCAAATTTGGTTCCATTTCAACCAGTGGAAGCGGAGTTATTGCCGACGAAAAATTTGGATTATCAATAAAACAGTATTTACGGTGACCTAATTCTTTGATTATTTATTATAGGTGTAGGCTACCCAATGTAAATAGTATTTTATTCAAATCCAAACCTGTAGCTCTATTATTCTAATTCCAATCTAATTCGGAAAAAAATAGCTATAAGTGTAATTCTAATCTAATCTGAAAAAAAGTTTAGCTATGATTCTAGTTTGAAAAAAACAGCTATAAATGTAATTCTAATCTAATTTTGGAAAAAATGTAGTTATAATGTTAATTGCAATATAATTTGGAAAAGGGTAAGATTATGTCAGGTGCTCCAGAAAAATTTTAAATGTGCCCCCACAATCTCAGATTTTCATGAAAATTGGTAAGCCTGGAAAACTTTTCTTTCTGATATCAGAAAAACAAATTTTATAAAAATCGGTCAAGTACAGCCGAAGATGTGGACGTTCAAAAATTGCTGTTTTTGTGCTCCTCAAACGGAAAAAACGTCAGAAGTTTACACATGCAATTTAAATTTGCTATATTTTGGTCACACTTGTTCATTTACATCCTACTTGATACTTTGTCCCCTTCTTCGACACCTGGGGTTGCATAGTCTGACCTTCAACCCCATGATTCTGTTCTGTCTTCAAAAATCGCTCACGCGTGAGGTCATTTTTAATTGCAAATATATTTTGGCTCAGAGGTGGTGTCATCGCGTGTAAGGTGTCATTGGAAAGCTCTTGACAAGGACTATCAAATTCAACAATAAAATTACTGGATATTCGATATTTCGAAATTCAACAATTTTTTCAACAGTTGTTTACAAAATTTTTTTTTTAATTTGAAGATGAAATATCCACTAATATTATTGTTGATTTTGTAAGTGCTTTCCAAGAGCTTCCCAATGATATCTTACACTTGATGATACCACCTGTTAGCCATGAGATATCTACAATTAAAACTGATGTCATGCATGAGTGCCTTCAAAAGTTATAAATAAAAGCATGGGTTCAAAGGTCAAACTAGGCAGCCCCAGGTGTCAAAGACGGTGAAAATGCATTAAGTGTGCTGTAAATGACCAAGTGTGAAAGTTTCGCCCTCAACAGCCTTAATTTGATCGAATTATGGCAAATTTAAGTTACATGCATATATTTCTGCCATTTTTTCCGCTTGAGCGATCACAAAAATGGCAATTTTTGAACGGTCATACCTTCGGTTTTAGTCGACCTTTTTTGATGAAATTTGGATTTCTGAAATCAGAAAACAAAGCTCTGTAAGCATGCCAATTTTCATGACGTTTCAAGAAGGTGGGAATTTGGCATGGAGCACCTGAAATGTACTGACCCAAAAGCTGAAAATTGCTTAACTGTCCAACTGTAGCTGTTAACCACTATCTGTATCTGTAAGCGATGAAAGTAATTTCTTGTGGCTTGATTCAGTGCAGTACGAGGCCTTGCAAGACAAGCTGGTGCAAATTCGCGACGCGCGCGCCGCCCTGGACGCTCTGCGAGAGGAACACAAGATGAAAATGAAGCGGGCCGCGGAAGACGCCGAGAGATTGCGGCAGATTCAGATGGCGCAAAAATTGGAAATTATGAGACAGAAAAAGCAGGTGACATATAATTTGCTATCCGGCTTTAAAAGTTATACGAGCATATGTGAACATAAAATGCATAAAAAAAATTATCTTCAGATTTCTCTATCTACTCGATAAAATTGTTAGGTTGGTGAAAAAAACGCTGCACGCCTACTTTGGCTCCATTATAACCAGTAGAAGCGATTTTCTTGCAGTAGAACGTTTCGAATTTATCATTGAAAAATGAAGAAATAAAAATTTGAAAATTTTTCTGTCAACCCCATGTTAGTAGAGATCATACACGCCAAATTTGGCTCAATTCCAACCACTAGAAGCGAAGTTATATTGCAGTAGAAAAATTTGAATTTGAATAAAATAGTATTTACGGTGACTAACTCTTCAATCATTTAATATAAAATCATGGAATTGGAGATTTTCTTCTGCAATAACTTCGCTTCTAGTGGTTGGAATTGAACCGAATTTGATGTGCATCATCTCCACTGACAGCCTAACAATTTTATGGGGTTGGCAGAAATATTATGAATTTTGTTTCTGTTTTTTTATGATAAAGTAAAAGCTTTTTACTGCACGAAAATCGCTTCTACTGGTTGGAATGGAGCCAAAGTAGGTGTGCAGCGTTTTTTTCGCCAACCTAACAATTTTATCGAGTAGCTAGAGAAATCTGAAGAATTTTTTTTTTTTGAACAGCCCTAATGCATAGCCATGAAACATCTACTTGTGTGAAATGCATTGTCTTCAACCATTTGTGGTATAAACGATTCACCATTGTAATGATAATGTAACTGCTATCATTAATTTTGCCACCGATACCGACTAATTCCTAAGCTATTTTGAAATAATGCAAAAATACATCTCTTGTAATAGAGTGGGTTGTTGAATTGTAATCATGGCCGACAGCATTGTTACTACCCTCAGATAAATCGCTTTGCAACATGGCTACTTGGATTCATTTTCAATGTTCAATCTGTTCAGGAATACTTGGCCTACCAACGTCAGATCGCATTGCAACGACTTCAGGATCAAGAAGCCGCAAGGCAGGCGAGATTGGAACAACAGAAGCAGTTTATCATGCAGAGAGCCATGCAGCCCGCCATGATTGTGCAAGGGTACAACAGCCAGGTAGATGAATTGATCTTCTCAAAATTCATAGTGTCCGAGCCCATTACTATGTACCGTAGTAAAATTCACACAAATCTTAAACCGACTCGTGTATATGTGCTGGTGTTCTTGATGATATGAGCCTCTGTGTTCTATTTTGTTTAGTGACATCACAGCTTCTCAGCTTGTGTTGAAACATGGGCCTTGTTATGCACAGTTTTTTTCTAATGAAAACTGTGGTGCCTGACAACATCCAACAGTAACTACATTAAAAGCACTTGATTCGAATCAAATTCTAACATATTGTGGTAGCCTATAGTTTTTAATCCTAAACCTTGATAGATATAGAACGTCTGCAGTCGATCTTGGTCGGATTCAATTGAGATATGTAAAATGTAAAATATGTTAAATTATTCGTGGAGCAGCGATTGACAACCACAGGACTAGACCAGAACTAGAAAAATTTCAGTTTTTCCAAATTAGATTACATTCAGAAGTAAAACTGCACATTTTTCCATTAACAGATTGGAATTAAAGTTGAAGCTACACTGTTTTTTTTTTGCAAATTCGAACAGAATAAGAATTACTGAATTGCGTAACGAATTCAAATCCTAATTAGAAAGAAATGTAATAAAAATCCAGTTCATTTCGTATCAAATCCCGAGTTCGTTCACATCAGCGTGAGAATGACGAATTTCTGTACACTAAGGCTGTTGAAGAATAACTTTTTTTTCCAAATTTTACTGGCTACTTGATAATATTGTTAGGTTACCTCAAAAAACGCCGCACACCACTACCACATGAAATTGTTTGATTGTCTGAAAAAAGTGATGCACAACAAATTCGGCTCAATTACGACCACTAGAAGCTAAGTTTTTGGAGTACAAAAGTTTCGAATTGGAAAAATAGTATCAATAAGGGCAAAATCTTCAATTATATATGATAGAAGTACCCAGGAAAACCGGGAATTAGATTAGAATTTAATAACCTGCATTTTGTTCTAATTAGTCTGACTAGACTGCTCGAATTATCTAGTTGTCCTGCACTATAGTATCAAAGTTGTCAAGGAAATGAAAATGTGTTTTTTTCTTCAGTATGTGCCTCAACAAAACGCCATGAACGAGCCTCTTAGAGAAGTGCCTGGTCAGGCTGTTTCAATGCATTCCCCGGGATACAACCCTTACGGTCAATCATACCCGCCCCAGGCATTGCAGCAGCAGCAGCAACAGATGTTCCCTAATCAATATGGAATGGTATGTTGTCTTTTTGTGATTATTATTGTTGGCCTTACTGTATAATTTCAAGTGTGACCTGCTTCCAAACTCATTGCTAAGTGCTAAAATAACGATAAAACTGATAACTAGGGCAAGTTTTTGCAACTTTTGCAACTTTATTTTACAGCTTCCCGCAGCTTCCTAAATACTCAAAAGTTATGTAGTATGGTGTTTTAAGCTGTTTGGAGGATTCTTATATTGCATCTTTTTGCAACTTTTCTCCATTTTTTCATGCAACTTTTTGTAACTTTTTCGATTTTTCATGAAACTTTTTGAAAGTTTTTTCGATTTTTCATGTAAAATTTAACTTATTACTGGAAATATTTGGCACTATATGTTAATAGATCGCTTGATGATTTCCCTGTCTTTTAAATTTGAGCTCCTTTTTGATTTGACGTACATTCAGGCTAGACCGCCGAAAATTATATTTTCACTGGGTCAATTTTTTCAGGCTATTGATTTTGTTGGAGTCGCCAACCCTGAATTTTGCCTCAGTGCCTTGGATACGGATCGATTTGAGCAACTCATATCCTAATAATTTCAAGGAACTTGTCCATAAATGCAACATTCTAGTGCAACTTAGTGGAAAATATATGCAACTTTTTACTGCAACGTTTGTGAAAATTAAATGCAACTGTCCACGGATTTGACTGAGACAAAAACTTGCCTACTGACAACAATTAGAACCTGGACTGATAAATCCGATATATTCAGCCGATGTACAAACGATATGGCTTCCAGCTTAAGGCGCATTTGCAAAACCTCATCATTTTATTGAATAGCTTCAGGCTACATCCAAAGAGCTTCTTGGCGGTACAGAACTTCAATATACAATTGAATAGTATATTGATATTGGAATGAACCCGAATATTTTCGGCTGACTCTCGTCAGGGGTAATCGCCAGCAACTAGTAGAGAATTGGAAAGATATGCATATGATATACAATGTCCCTTCCAATTCTCTACTAGTTAGTTAGTGAGAAACTGATGGTTTATTCATAAGAAAATATAAATCGCAAATAAAATCACTGACCGTGTAATTTGTCAAGTAAAAATGCAAGCTAATTTTGTTTGAACTATCTGTACGCAAATAGTAAAGCTGATGCTGGAAGTTGGAATCAATATTTATTCAAGATGACCAATGCAAGTTTATGCAGGCGATAAGAGTTTCTCTATAACTCNCAAATCTCAATCAGTTTTTCATGTTTTTATGTATGCNTTTGTCGTATTCCACTTCAGTGTTACTGTTTTTGTATAGTGGCCTGTAAAATTCAATTCTTGTTTGTTGCCATTGTAACATTGCGANTTACAAGGGCTGTGAATGTAATAGTTATAGCCAACTTTACTGCTGTGTTTTTATAATCCCGGATTACGCATAGAAGGTACTGTGCTAAGTACACACGGTACTTAAATCAACAGTCTTCAAAGTAAATGCATTTTCAGTTTAGTTAATACATGTTGTACAGCTTGTGGTTTCAAGCAATTGTTGGAGGCCGGTCAGAGTTGGGTCCTGGGCTGTAAAATGTCCACGTTGGACATGGAGGTTGTTCAAAACTAAATTTTTTCTTCAAATGTCAGTGGCTATTCGATGAGATTGTTAGGTTTGCTAAGAAACGCTGTACGCCAAATTTGTCTCAATTCCATGCTGTAGAACTAAAGCTATTAGAGCTGCAAATTTGTTTAGTTTATCAGCGGTACCGGTATTTTAAAATGTTTGTTTCAAATTTTAATGTTGCCAACCTCCTGGAATTGTTAAGCTGTCTAAAAAACAATGCATTTTGCTCAATTCCAACTGACAGGAGCCAAGTAATTGGGGTTCAAAATTGTTCATGAACCACTAAATAGGATAGTAACCAATTTGAAAGGCCCCGAGTCAAAAGTCAATTTGACTTTTGTAGTTTTGACTCAAGTCAACTCGAGTCATTTTCAATTCACCACCGAGTCAAGTCCGAGTCCAGGTGTTAAGACTCGTGTCTGAGTCCAAGCCATAGTGTTTTCTGTTCAGCATCGAGTTAAGCCACGTTTAACTCACTTCTGTATATTTCTTGGGTGATGTCAAAGGCCTCGGATTCATAATATACTGATTTTTCCCAGTCTAAGCATGTTTATTGAAACAGATAAAGACAGTTTCTGGGCCTATTTCTTAATTATCGTTGCTGATATACGAGAGTTGAATAAGACAAAGTAGAATGTGTCGAGTCCTAGGCAATGACTCGAGTACAAGTCGAGTCAATACACAAATTGACTCAAGTCAAGTCATTTTACCTTTTCAAGAAAATGACTCGAGTCGAGTCGTCACAACCATGTATAGAATACTTTTGCATAAAATAAACTGTGCATCAGCAGCAATGAAGATTAAAACCATTGATACATGATTTCCCAAGAAAACAAAGACAATTGAATACAAATATATAATGCAAGTCAATTTAACTTCTGCTGTGTAAGTCAAGTAAGTATCTTCACCTACAGGGAACCCCGGTTAAGAACTGCTGACTGACGGTATCATTTACTTCTTCAGAGCAATCCGCCCCAATCTCATTACGTCGCCCAGCCCATGTCTCAGCACGGACAGTATCAAGAATATCCGAATCCAGGCATGACCTATCAACCGGCAGCAGAGCCGCAGTTACATCAAGCACCACACCAGATGCATCAGAACGTCGACACTTACAATATGTCTGCGGTTGGCTCAGCTTTGCCGGACCAGACCTCCACCCAGGTGTGTGATAAAGCCGCGTTACCGACCAGTATGTGGCGGTGGAGTTGTTTATAACGTCATAGTTTCATTGTGTTGTTATTGTGAACATGAATTTTATTTCTTGAATTGACCCACTTGATGAAATTTACATTTCATAACAATCACCACAAACAGGAGACATCTGATATTTTTCTTGATCCTTCTCATCGACTTTGGCCTGTCCAAAAAATAGGTCCTAACATAACCAGAATGAATGGCTGATAACTTCAGAAATCAGTTCTATTCGTGAATCATATATTTATATGGAAGTAAACTGGAATATTCTCGGCTGGCACTCGTCAGTAACTAGTAGAGAACTCAACAGACATTTGTTTATCAACTGTCGATTGCCCCTGACGAGTGTCATTCAAAATATTCGGGTTTATTTCAATATGAACATAATTTTCAATTATGTATTAAAGCTCTGTACTAACTCCTTCTTCAGATCTATTTCTGTGATGTTAAATTTGAAATGATAGTCAACAGTTAACACTTCTCAAAGTATGGCACTGGAATACACCTCAGGAAATTTAATATTCAATTTCCAAGATCTAAATGTGCTCATGTGGACCCTACATCATCCCTGTGCCGCTTTGGGTTGATGATTGTCCAATTTGGGAACCAGTATATCGGAAGTTATTATATTAGTAGATTGCCGGGTTGTGATTAAGTCACAAGGTTCCGAGTCACGAGTGAATCTTACCATCATAATTTTGACTCGAGTCAAGTCGAGTCGTTTCCAACTCATCACCGAGTAAAATCTTAGTCAAAGCGTTCGCTGCTCATTATCAAGTTCAAGTCGGGTATAACTCACTTTTTTGGAACTCTTGGGGTGATATTGGGTGACTCGCATTCATGATATGCAGATATTTCTTACTCCCAAGATGTTTATTCAAACAAATAAAACTTTCTGGGCTTAGTTGGAGAATAGAATCAAGTCAAATAGCTTGGTTGAGTCATTTTCCATTTGTATAAAAATGACTCCAGTCGAGTCAACGAAAAATTGTGATTCAAGTTGAGTCATGACTCGAGTCACTACGGCCTCGGTAGGTTGCAATAATTTCGGCGAGCAGTTTTTGCTCACTAGGGTTTTTATATGAAACATATTTCTCAATATCTTCTTTCAAGGTTGTCGCCACAGCACCGCCACCCACTCCCCAATCAACTCCGACTCCCCATCCCATCCCGCAATCCGTTCCAGTGACGCAGCCAGCCATGATGATGGAGGATCCAAACTCGCATCAAATGAACGCGCCCCAGCAATATTACCAACACCCGCAGCAGGTTCGTGTGCTATTTTTGTTCACTGTTTGAGACTAGTTTGTAGCTAGGGTTAGGCCCAGTGATTCAGGTAGTCACAAGCTTCTGAGGCTCAGGTTAATCTTGCTTTTATACTTTTGTCTCGAGTCAAGTCGAGTCATTCTCAATTCAGCACCGAGTCATTTCCAAGTCGGGTGCAAAAGGTCAACTCCGAGTGAGTAGTTCTGATACTCGAATCAAGTCAAGTCCAAGCCATAGTCTTTTTGCTAGGGCGATTTTTTTGTCATGTCAAATTTGTAGCATTAGGTCAAAAATTTGTCAAAATTATTTACAAAGTCGAAATTTCTTTGCAGTCTACATTTCGTTTGTGTCGTAGGACGTAGATGTTTGCACTGTCGTTGAGCTTATAGCTTGTGGCCTACTTTATAGGCCTACCGTTGTAGATAGCCCATTGTCTGCTAATTGTGAATCATAAACGGTCAAATGAAACAAATAGGTCTAACTGCCCATGTCCATTGCCGGTGAACTCCGGACTAATCTCTCTACTGATTCACTATACTTCACTATACCCGCCGAAATCGCAAAAATTCATGTTACAAATAGTTACCGGAGTGAGTGTTACAATTGTGCCGAGCGCTAAAATTTTTTCAAATTCACAAATGAATTTCGTCATTAATATTATTAGTTTCCCTTATGACTGTCAAATATTTATCCTTTCTCAGCCCATGTGATCAGATTCAGCGGTAGAGTTGATGGGAAATTTCGGGCAAGTTATAAATGATGATGCATCTTTGGGTTGGCCAATTGGCAATTAGTCACTTTGTTGCATGCTGTTATTCCTTGACCTCCCATCAGGATTGTCGTCATAGCGGAAATACATTGGAATCGCCCAACCGTACCAGAAACAAATTTCTTTCGTGAGGAGCACACGGTCCTGTGTTGTTGTTGGCCGCATCATTTTCCCTGCTGTTCGTGTCTGTACTCTGGGGCTCAGATTGCAAGGGGCGCTACCACATTGAAATCGATAATCGAGTAGCGTTAAATCGCTCGTAGCGCGAAGAAAATTTCAGCATTAATTATAGTCTCAAAAATTTGGGAGTATATTCGTAAATTTAATTTGCATGTTGACGACCACCATCGCATACTAAGTGAATTAAGTGTTGCCGCATAATTTCCGCCATACTGCCACAGGTTGGCCACCCCTGGTTGCCAGAACTTTTTGCTGTTATGAAGCAAAAGAGCTTCATATATTCCACCATAACTTAGAAATTCACAATTACGCTTATCAGTGATGCTGCAAATTTATAGGTTTCGCAGACCACCCCCGTTGAGCTCCAAAATAAACCTTCGATTGTTCTTCTCAGGACCAGCCAGACCCTGCGTCTCAAGGACAAGTTCCGCCGTCGCAGCAAAGCCAAAGCCTGCTGATCTCGTTCGATTGAACTTGTTGATGTGAACATACGATTCCGTGCAACATATGTAAAATTTTTGTATGTATCTTTATTATCTGTTTTCAATGAAGGATGATTGTACTTGTGTGCTATGATGATAGCTGTGGTATTGATTCTATTGCAAAGATTCAGGTGGCGTCACCGCGTCAGGTGTAATTGTAGGTCGTTCTGCTCCTACTAGGAACAGCTTAAAAACGAATTCGCTTGTTTGGCAGTTGCAACATTTCCGGTTACACAATCAGCCAACACTCAGTCGTTGAATTTTTAACATGAAGTAGTCAGGTTTGTTGTGTATCTGATTGCATTTGTTAGTAGCTGAGAAAATTAAGCGTGAATAATGCCAAATAGTGTGGTATAATGTGGTACCGATGAGACAGTGGGACCGAATATACTTGAAAATTTCTCTGTGGTAATCCCACGGTTGTCTACAATTGTATGCTGGCAGAATCTTTCCTCACATGCAAAAAACTTCGACCTGCGGTGGTTATGGGGTCTGTGGCAGATGATTTATGTTTTCGGGGGGTGTGAAATAAATTTGGATTGACGTATAAATTTTTCTATACCACCTTCGACACTGACAAACCGGCCATAATTTTTAATGTGAAGTGTAGGGCATATATCAGGGTATATAATCCCACATATTTTCAATTCAATACCATCCTCGAATTGACTACTTTCAATTCAATTACAATATTTATAGTGTGGGGACCTATGGTACCATAGCCAAATCAAGCAATATAGTGGGACCAACTAATCACTTAACAACAGAAACACGCCTAGATATATAGAGGCTGCAAATCATAGTTACCTGTGGTGTTTTTTTTCGCTATAACGAAGTAATTGAAAATCGAAATGTCGATTTACGGGTAATATGTATGTGCCATTAATTTTGTAAGTTTGGACGTAAATCGAAACGTGATTTTACGCCCACATTTGAGTTGATATATCCTATTTTATTCTTGAAACATTCTTCTTTGGCTTGCTGTAGCTTTTAGATTATAGTTCACAACAAACCAAGATAAAACGTTTGAGTTTTTGAGCATATGTCTCATAGGTCCCATGGTCGTGTACCTTTGGACCCACCGGGTGGGGACTGATGATACGTTCGAGCAACAATTTTTAAACGTTCATAAATATTTTTTTTAAAAACGAAAATTCATGTAAATGTCCGCGATAAGTAGAGCTTGGATCAAAGTGTTGAGCGTGCAAAATATCTGCTATTATCGGCTGAAGATTTGAGGGCCAGAGATTTGCAATTTTCGATCCATCGGTACCACATCTCCTATAGGTCTACAACAGAAGTCACACCGGCCTGCAGTAAATACTCAGGATCATATTTTTGTTATGAGTGGAAATGATGTTTTAAATACATTGTTCTTCACTGTTATCGAAGTACAGCTCATTTTGTACACCAGTAACCGGTAATAGATAGATGTGCAATGTGATATTGTAGTTCAGTGAAAATGTGAGGTTCGCCGAAGACTTGCAGATTAGTGTAAGGCAAGGGTATCGAACTCAACTTGCGCCGCAGGGCGGATTCATATCTTCGGATCGCTCGCGGGCCGGACCAGTGAAATAATTCTATTCTAACAACACCTTTATTCGCAAACAAACCAAATTCAATATTCATTGTCTAGCTCTGTGGTTCCCAACCTTTTTTTAAAACACGCCCCATTTATGATAGTGAAAAATTTCGCGCAACCCCCCCCCCCC
>ATSW01013677.1:0-11149 GCA_000444245.1 Botryllus schlosseri | reverse complement strand
GTTGCAGCCGCGGATTATACCACTGCGCTATCTCGCCACTGTTTGAGACTTCACTATAACCCTGCTACGTATACTAATTGTTCAACCGACTATTTCGCGGGTTCCAACCGTCCTAAATCGTATACGTCGGCTATATCGTGTGTATACAACATGTCTTTTTGGAAAATATTTACACAATTATGGCATATAATTAGCCTACACAACTTACAAAAACACATTTTTTAAAAAGGCCTTTGTTTAAAACACTGTTTAAAACGTGTTTTAAACAAACATTTGTTTTAAACCAATCCTACGTATATATATTCCTTCCCGAAAAATATTTATCATTTTTCGATAACGATCGATAACGACATCGATTGCGGAGGTGCTGACGATGCGGTGACGATAAGCGCCTTCTACCTGGGCTCGATTCATCGTCGGAGGTTTATCTGAGCTCCTCTTCCCCCGCGTCGCGTCGGTGAAAAAAAAACCGAAAAAAATATCCCGATGAAAGAACGCACTGTATCGCATTGTACATTGTGTGTGCCTTGAACAGATAAAAATATAATCAGACGAATATTGATTATATTGAACATCGCGGCCATGCACAAAAATGATCTCGAAATGCAGAAGCACGTATAGCGTGTCATTTTTTTTGGCTTATCAGTATTCAATTATAAATGAAGAGCTTCTTGGAGGTATCGAACTTCAATATACAATTGAATAGTGTAGTCATATTGAAATGAATCCGAATATTTTCGGCTGACACTCGTCAGGGGTAATCGTCAGCAACTAGTAGAAAATCGGAAAGAACATTGTATTCATATACTATTCAATTGTATATTTTACATGAGCGGAGGATGGATGACCCTGATAACATGGTCTTGGGGTCGGCAACCCGCGGCTTGCGACCCGCATGCGGAGCTTTCACGCATCTGCTGCGGTTTTCCGTAGGTTTGAAACAAACGGAATGTATCTCAGATGAATAATTTTCATGAAATAATGTTTCTCTTATGTGATTTATTTCCTCATGAACGTTTTGGATTAGTTATGGCGTAGCCTAGTATTGTTGCGCTTGCGGAACGTCTTCGCTGCAACATAGCATTTTCAAATTGTAACGTACTGAGAGATCAGTGGCGTAAGTTTACGGGCGCTATGCCCGCGAGCCGCATGTAATCAAATATAGTGTTATCATTAGTAATCTCCCGTTCTCACACAAACACGGCTAGCGATGCCTCGGAAAAGGGCTTGAATTTATATCCACGTACGGTCGTACACGTATCGTGCATAAGTACGGTTTCATTACTATAATACGCGCTGCATAGTTCAATGAATTTGTAAGAGACACATCAATGGTAATATATGGCATACTAGCACTAGCCGGTCTCTATCAATAGCAACTGCTCGAATTTCGTTTTGAATGTTAGAATCGTGCTGAATTGGCCTCTTAATACGGGTCCAGAAAACGACTGCATCCGTGCTGTGATAGCTTGGTAGTTGTCACAACAATATATTCAATATTCGTCAGATTATATTTTCATCCGAACAAGACACGCGCAATGTACAATGCGATGTAATGAACAGATAGGCGGATGCCGAACGACCAGTTGCGGTTGCAGTAGCGGTCTTTTAAACTGGCATCCACCTCGGCCTATTGCCCCATTTCAGTTCCTTTCTCGATGTTATATATAGTCTCTATTCCGCGGTCTTTCCATTACTTCGAGTGCGCTCTCTCATCGGGTCTTTTTCTGGACTTTGTTTGTCGCCGTAAGAATATGATGCAACTAAGAAGAAAATAGAAAGATTTTGTTCAACATCGAACCAACACAGACTTTGTACGATATATTACGTCACTATCGTTACCGCTGAACCCCCACCATACACCAGTATACCCGAATTAGCCTAAACTACGGGGCTGTCATGCGCCAAAACTCATTCCCCAAATTTCGCACATTATGTTGACTTTCTTGAAATATGAAGAAAATTTTCGGGACAGATTTATTGAACTTGATAATTTTCTCCCTCATGCTGCGCGGGATCAGTACTTCTACTTGAGTAAAAATTTACACCATTACTTCTACTTGAGTACCAGCAATGACTACTTTGTCCACCTCTGCTCTCCAGGATAGGAAGCCAGCTCTTGAAAACACATACAATGTTGCAATCTAATCATCAAACTATTCGCTGAGATGGTACCTAGAGGTGGTCGGTTGCATTCTGTTGTAGCGTATGCCACATCACATCTTAAGCAAATCTCACTCATAAATCAGTCCATAATTCTTCCTACCAGTGTTTGGTTGACTCGAGTCAACTTTCTCGTATGACTTGACTTGAGTCGCTTTGCAAAAATGACTTGACTCGGCGCTTCAGAAATGTGGATTGACTCGTGACTCGGAGCAAAATTTACGAGTCAATTTCAAGTCATCAATAAGTAAATGGTGTCGACTAAACACTGTATCATGTGCAGTGGTGGCTTTTGGAGTGGGCGAGGTGGGCGGTCGCCGCCCCTCCCCCCTGGTCGAAGGGCCCCCCTCTTTGGTCAATCATCAAATCTCTGCATTTGTTAGAAAAGTCCCATAGCACGATAATCATCAAGTCTCTGCATGAGTGTCTGTAGAGATACATTAGTTTTGATGTAGTCTACCCTTGCAGCCATGCAATAGATATGACCTAATCCAGCGCCTGCATGGCTCAAACCTTGACGTTGTGTTCTGGCTCATGCCAGCCGATAGCATTCCAAATTAGTGTGGGTCTATTCAGCCTGCAGCAGTTTTATCGCTATTCTATTATTTCACGCTACATGCCATACATCTTCAACAGGAAGGCATGAGCTATAGTTAACTGGTTCACTTCTTTTATAATTTGACAATGTATCATAAAAGAAGCCTCAGGAGCTAGAGCAATTCAGCATTCTAGCCTGCTTCAAAGCCGTGTTATAGTGTCAGATACACATCACTTCACTACTTTTGATTTCGGCATAGCTGGAATGAAGAACTTGTTTATGAATGAAAATCTCACGAAACTGAAAAGAGAACTGTATTATGAAGCCTGGCAAAAAAAAAGAGAGCTCGAATATCAATTTGTTTGGACTAGCAACGGAAAGATCTTTTTGCGAAAAGACGATGAATCNAAAATAATNCACANCCACTCAATGGAAGTGCTGCAACGCCTNAAGTAGAAAATGCTGGTGAACTTACTCATCATGTTTTACACGNTAAAGTAAAAAATGGCGACCCCAGAAANATCTGAGCACAATCNCAATGACGAAGAAGATNGAAGCCTANTGTTTACCAACATTACTCAATGCAAGAAACTNTTANCAAGTGAGCTGAAGCGAATTGGAAAAAAATCTACNATGATGCACCTAAATATCCGATCTCTCCAGAAACACCATACTGANCTTTGTANTCTATTATCCTTAATGCAANAACCACCCTGCATACTTGGCATCTCNGAAACACGCCTTAAAAGTAANNCGCAAATCAATATAGACCTACCCAACTACTCATTNAACCACTGTCCATCTAGTACAGATGCTGGTGGAGTNGGGATGTATATTGCCGAAGGATATGANTACTTCTTNGNTGATCAATACAAACTCAATTGCTCATCAGTTGAGGAGATATGGGCGGACGTCACGCTNGATCCAATGAGATCAAANTCTATTANCNTTNGCATCATATACAGNCANCCACATGGAAGTCCCTCAGAATTCTTGNACTGTTTNGAAAAGACATTAGAGANNTTAATTCATTGTGGACGAANCTTCATAATTATGGGAGACATCAACATCAACCTCCTTGCAAATTCTAAANTCGTNGAACGCTACAAAAACTGCCTGCACTCCTCGAGCTCTATTCANCTTGTGTCTGATGCAACNCGTGTTACAAAAGACTGTGAAAGCCTCTTGGACCATATAATAACCAATGTAAGTGACATAGAGCTGTCTCCAGCCATACTCTGCCATGATATCTCTGACCATTTTCCTATTTTATGTGAATTTGGTTTAAAACCTATTATATCTCGTCCATCTCATGCAATGCAAAGAGACTTGAGTAACCTGAACAACGACAGCCTTTTACAAGATGCATATGAAAAATTTGAGCAAGCGGCTACAACACCATGTGTCAACAGTAACGAATTTAATAAAAAATTCGATAACTTTATTGAGGACATCAAGAGTGTGTTCGATTCACACGCTCCTATCAAAAGACTCTCTCGACGACAGCAAAAAATCAAATTGAAACCATGGCTCACACCTGGCATTCTTCGAGCAATAAAAACTAGGAATTTCTTATATCAGAAGTTTATTAGAACGAAAAATGTACAAGATATGCTACGTCACAAAGAATATGCCAAAAAATTGTGTTCAATCAAGTAAAAAGCAAAAGAAGCATATTTCCGCAAGTTATTTTCAAGCTGCCATGGAAATCAAAGAGATACTTGGAAGATCATAAAAGGGTTAATCAATAACAACAAAACTTCTGCACCCCCATATCTGAAATGTGATATAAATGGTAGTACCATCAAAGAACCAAAGAAAGTAGCAAACGAGTTCAACGACTTCTTCGCATCAATTGGTCCAAAGTTAGCTTCTGCTGTTCCACCATCCGCAACGAAAGCGCAAGATTACTTGAGAAGAAATACGTCGTCAATGTTCCTGGAGCCATCAACAGCGGATGAAGTGAATCGTACTATACATACTCTTAAATCTGCTAAAGCAACGGGACATGATCAAGTACCAAATAACCTCCTTAAGATAATTGCAGGCCCGCTGAGTGTTCCATTATCATATTACTTCAACAAATCGCTTGAACTGGGATGTTTTCCGAACTCCCTCAAAATAGGTAAAATAACCCCTGTCTACAAAGGAGGTTCGAAGTTCACGACAAACAACTATAGGCCTATTTCAGTTCTACCTAGTCTAGCAATTGTATTTGAGAAACTTTTACAAAGTAGGCTCACTAGTTTTTTGTCAAAATACAAAATAATCAGCAATCACCAATATGGTTTTCGGGATCAACATTCTACTATTCATGCTATTCTTGAAATAATGACAGGATACTACGATGTACAATCAACCAACAGTTATGGTGTGGCTATCTCGCTTGACCTCAAGAAGGCATTTGATACTGTCGACCATTCATTGCTAATTGATAAGCTAGAATGTTATGGTGTACGTGGTACTGCCCTCGAAATATTTCGTAATTATCTTACTGACCGACAACAATATACAGTCATCGGTCAAGAGAAATCTGACTATCGTGCTGTCTCCTGCGGTATACCACAGGGGTCAGTTTTGGGGCCAACTTTGTTTCTATTGTATATTAATGATATAACTGCCTGTTCGCAATTCGCCACTACCCTTTTTGCAGATGACACGCACTTACTGCTATCCTCATCCGATAGTCAAAATCTGTTAACATCAACTAACAACCAACTTGAACTTATAAGCAACTGGCTCACATGTAACAAATTGTCGATTAATGCTAGTAAGAGCCAAGTATTACCAATAGGCAAAGAAAAAAGGAGAACAGAACTCTCCAATACTAATCCCAAATTAATTATGACTGGTCAAGCGATGTGCTTTTGCAAATCAATGAAATATCTAGGAATTTTTATTGACCATGACCTCAGTTGGAATACCCATACAAGTCATGTTTCGTCCAAAATCTCTCGCAATACTGGTGTCTTGTGGCGACTAAATAGAATTGTTCCTAGGCCTATGCTCAGAAGTCTTTATTTCTCCATTGTTCACTGCCATTTGCAATATGGTATTATTATGTGGGGATCTGCAACCCAAACTATTTTGAAAGCATTGCAAGTACTGCAGAATAAAGCCATTCGGGCCATTGCTGGATTGACCATCTATCATCGCTTATCTCCGTATTATAAGAAACTTCGCATTCTTAAAGTTGAAGACATATATATTTTTGAATTAGCTAAGTTCATGTATAAGTTTAACAAACAAGAAGTTCCAAATTCACTTGTAAACTACTTTGAATATTGCATGCATATACACAACCACGGTACTCGATCTAAGAGCTCTTCCAACCTATTTATGTCTAATTCCGACAATGCTTTTCCTCCCTTGAAGCGTGCTGGAATCGATGTGTGGAATAAATTGCCCCCGCGACTGAAAAGTATGAGTTTTCCGTCATTCAAGGCGGAATTCCTTGACTTACTTCTCAGTAAGTACTAATCGCCATTGGATGTATTCCCCATGTACTATTGCATCAAGGCATCCACTGTGTACTTCGTTGTTGCTTTTCTATTTTTGTTTTTTCTTTACACACCACCATAACTAGTAAGCATGAGTGTATCTATTCTATAAACTTGTTTCTAATCTCCTAGGTTCCGGCTTGACATGAAGATCGTAATGATCATATCGCCGGCACCCGTCTATACCGTTACAGAGCCAGTTACACACTATTATTACTGTGTATGTGTTGCTGTTATTACTGTGTTTTTTTGTTTTGTTATGAGTATTCTGTTTATTCCGGTTGACGAAGAAATAAATCTCTCTCTCTCTCTCTCCCCGTTCCATATTTCGCACTAATATTAAGCTGCGATTACATACTTATAGGGGGCCCCGGAAGTCTCGCCCAGGGCCCTCCCAATTGTAGGGCCACCACTGATCATGTGTATGTTCGGATAGTGCGCGACACGCCAGTGACACGAGAGCAACCAGTCTTTCACTTATTGTACGTTCCACTTCCACTGGTCCTCCCTTGTTACATCACAAATAAATTGGCCGCAAACGAAATGATCAGAGCTTACGTTGCCGTTGTTGTAGTAGTAGATTAATCTAATAGCTGTGTTTCTTAGATGGCGCAGTGTTAACCTTTACCAACCCTCCTGTATGATATAAATCGAATGAATATAGTTTATGCGTTTACATTCTCACGGATGTGTAGATGGGTAGTGCATTTGTACCATATCAATTTGTTTAAACTTCTCGAGGCTTCGTATCCGGCCCTCTATGTAACTACACAGTTACTCACGTATTTTATTAGTGCGATACAACGCCTTTTTGCTTGTATATTTAACCTTGTATTCGTTATTTGGTTCAAGATAAAGGTTAGTTAATCCGTTTTTCACACAACTGGCAAAATGTTATGACTTCAAATCGTCACTCATAGTTCAAAAATTCAATTTGAATTGACTCGAGTCACCTCCAAATTTCGAGTGACTTGGCTTGACTCGAGTCACCTTCGAAAATCGAGTGACTTGACTTGACTCGAGTCAAAATCTGCAATGGCTCGAAGGTTGTGACTTGATCCCAACACTGCTTCCTACTCTTCCCAGTTTTCAGGGTTGTAATCACTTGACTCGCAATTTTTTGGCGTAATTTCGAAGATTTGAAAAGCTACCACATCATTGGCAATTTATCTACCAGTACTGGAACTTTGAAAATAGGGCGAGAAACTGCTCATAGCGGGGAAAACTTGTATATTATGAATGCGAGATGCGACGCATTTGATACCCCTCAGACCCCACACAGAATTGTAAAAAAGTGGGTTGAATACAACTGGAACTTGAAGCTGAACGGAGAACACAATGACTCGGACTCAACCCTCTGCAAACGCACTAGGAATCAGACTCGACTCGATAATGAATTGAAATGACTCGACTTGATTTGAGTCAAAACTACAAAAGATTGAATAGTGTCTTGTAACCTTGCGAGTTGGTTATGTATAACCCTGGTAGTTTTGCGTCAAAAGCTGCTTCAGTAGAGGTCGAAGTATTCTAAAAATATCAACACTTCAAATGCAGAGCAAGAAGAAAAAACTAGAGGTATGGTATCATACTTCGTTACTGACCACTCTGCCTGTAATAATACACAACTTGATCGCTCACACATGATATAAATAAACTGTTAATCTTCAATTTATGATAAATACAGAACAGAGAATTCAACATACAAATAAATATACCAACACAGAGAGAGTTTAGGGGCAAATTTGAATGTAGTATTAGAAATTTCAGAAATTCAGTATATTGTCAAATTTCTCCATAAAATTAGTTTACATATTTTACCGAAAATGCACCGGCAAAGTCAGTCAGTTTTCTACTCTCGGCTGATTTAAGAAAAAGTACTACACCTGGGGCAGCATAACAATCATATCTCAGCTTGAATCCTAACGAAAGACGTCATGTCAGCTCTTTCCTAATTCTAGTGATAATTATTCATGTGCAATGCTTTACCATGAAGTACTGTAAATTTTGTGCATAGGATAAATCCATGTTTTCAAAGAAAATCACATATAGACATATATATCAAGACATCCATAGAAATGATGTGGGCGACTGCTTCAGTATTTTGGGGCCAATCGAAGCATACACATTTTTAACGTGACATTTCATTATCTAGCAGCCAATTCATCGCCATAGTTAACGTTTTCAAATCATAGCTTCAAAGATTCTGCGTATATATCAATTTCATTCAGGTCACATCCAGAATTTCAAACTCTTCATCGATGTCATTCAAATCTTCATCCGAGTCCAACGTAAGGCAAGAGGAATCATCAACCTCACAGCCAGATCGAAGTAAATTCCGATTATGTACCGATACCGAGACAACGCGGGAATCGACAACACTGCATGCAGGCTGTGATTCCATGACCGTAAATAATGAAACAGATTTACTTTTACTTGATAAACTCAAGGCCTTTTCACACAAATCTTCAAACGAATTCTTGTCTTTACAAAAGAAACCAATTGCGAGAGACGGATCCAGCTGAGATGCCAGCATCCTACTGGGACTGTCACAGTGATAGGACCGATCCGACATGGTGTCCAAAGCATCACCATCCCATTGCACACACGTTTGAGTTGTATGAGGATCAAGGAAGACCAACGCATCTGCATCAACATACCCTAAAAAGTAATAGGCATGATTTGGCTTTCCTCCAATCATACCAACACTTTGTTCCCAGGTGAAGTAGGTCCGTAGACTCTCGTGATACAAAGGGTTTACTTCGGTCAAACCTAATCTCAAAGGGATGATTAGTAAAAGTGGTTTCCACACATTTTGATCTGCAGATTGAGAGGGGCTTGAACTCTTACCAACACACGTAACTTCTACATCCTTTCTGATTACAGTACTGTCCATGGCAACATGGATAGCGATATTGCTGGATTTGTCAAAAACTGCAAGACGCTTCAGCACTTGTGCGGCAGTGTTCGGCCCAAACCACTCTCCAACTTTTTTGCCTTCCTGGACTCCCATCTGAGCTATTTGCTGGATTGAAAATGGGCTCGTTCTTTCATCCGAAAAACTCTTTAAAATGGTGTAGTATTGCTTGGTTTGCAATTCATCGGGTCTCCATTTCCACTTTCGACCCAACTTCATGTCCATGATAGCCTGAGACAACATCATTTGACCACATCTCAGCATACAACCCCACCCGGTATCACTCGTTGGACCAGTGCCACCTATTGGGCCGAAGCTCTTCCTGTATGTGAACCAGAATCGAGACCTCACAAATTGAATGAATTCATCTTTGTCTGTTGGGAGAGTGAAACGCTTTCCTAGTACGAACACAGTCACTTTTCCCGCCCATATGTCATCCACCACGGATGCGTTTTCATAAGTGTAACATGACAAATTGTATTCCATATTTCATAACGCGTAGGCGTAGTTATTACTTATATCAGCCAATACTTTCCGCGACTCAAAAACACAAAACCCAAACGCAACTACGAAATAACTTTCCTGGGTACGTAAACTTCATTGCAATAACATATCGAAAGTTGCAATGGAAGCAACGGATACGCTGCAACGGGATCAACGTCAGTCGAAAATTTTTGAAGTAATATTTCGAATTCTAGCAGCTATAAAACAAATGAAGAGGTTGGAATCACAATTCGATTGATACAAAAAAACATTATTACTATTTATATATACACATATCCAGTTCATTGCATCAACATCTTGTGGAATTTGGGGGTAAATATTCATTAAATGAAGGAACAGGAAGAGATGTTTACACGAAGTCAGAATTTGTACTGACATCTTTCGTGGAGTCATTTTCTGATCGTTATCACCATCAATGTAATGATAATCCTTTTCGAGGGATGGGCATATTGGACATGGTTTTGCGGTTCTTGATTGCAAATACCAGATTCGAAATGCACGCATTATGCGGATGTGGATCGGATTTGCTCGGAACCGAATCGAGGTCGAAACGCCAAATCTGGCGAATCCAGAAACTTGACTGAAATTGCGTTTGGCCTGTATTCGAGTCTTTAGTCTGGAATAGATAGCCTTTGTACGATTGTATGCCTTGGATTTGAGGTTTTGGTGAAGGATACCGACAAGAATGCATATTGTATATAGGTTGCCGATCGGATTCACATCTAGTGGTCAAATCCGATCATTGGACTTTGGATACTACAATAGACACTTACGTGACCTTTGACACGAACCAATCGGGTAGCAGCAGGATGTAAACAAAGAACAAGGCCGGGCAATCTCACTACGAGCGCTTATGGAAAAGGGTTGAAAAATGAAGGTTTTTGGCAAAATCACATTGAATTAGGAATAGCTGGCTTTGGTGAATGGTAATAACGTAGAGCTAGTATGTATTTGCAGTGTTCTAACCTACAATAAACATGAATGGTGACAAGCACTCATCAGCATGGTATGTGCAAATGAATGGATTTCTGACAACTTTTCGGATGAAGCAACTATTGCTGTATTATCCTCAGTCGTACACAATGGGATTGTCGTACCGAAAGCATTATTAGATTAGTCTTGAGTCAGGATATGTGGGGTATTCATTATGTGGGCTTGGCGTTATAAGCGTTCTATTTCTGAATTCGTATAGTACAGTCTACAGTCTGCATCATTATCTAGCAAGTTACTGTTACACTGGACACTTGTCTGCATATTCAATGATCATATTAATATGATATATGTTAGGCAACATTATCCGTTTCCAGCTAAAATCGTCATTTTTTGTTCTAGCTCATGTATTGAATCAATCAGGACAAATGCCGGATAACCACTGCGCTAATAGCCTGTGTAACTTGGAGATGGCTACCCAGACCGTTCCTGGTGTGCGCTTGTACCTTTCCCATAGCCAATAACATGCATGGAAGAATGTAAAATCTGGATAAAGGCATGTGGACTTCCTTGTAGTCATCTGAATTCTCATTTTATTAA
>ATSW01013674.1:0-15038 GCA_000444245.1 Botryllus schlosseri | reverse complement strand
CCGACTCAGTGTATGGTTGTTTCTTTGAATAGCGAATAAACAAACGGAACAAGCAGATACCCTGCAAATCTTGATCTGTGTGGTTATACAACGGAACCTTCGGAGTATCTCACAGCCTGATCATTTCAAAAAACTTGTGCATGAATGCAACTTTTATTAAAATTGAGTGCAACTTTCTCACAATGTTAGTGCAACAAAAACTTGCCCTACTAATCACTATAACCCCATGTCTGGAACATACTGTGACCAAATGATGTTAGAGCAGTTGCTGGAATGAGAGCTTGAACATTTGCATTACGGTATAATTAGGAAATCTCAAAGTTCATGTATTATTGCTGAATGGGCATCCAGATGAATATTGTGAAGATGTATATTTCATTTATCAAGTTTCAAAGAGTGTGCAGATATAATTATCGAAGTTATATACCTGTTGCTCTTGTTGTGTTGCATTTATATTATCAATACATAAAACGCGTCAATAACATTATGTTCATTAGCATTGCTTATTTTACAGTTCACAGAGATTTGAAACCTTCAAACATTCTCTTTCTATTTGACAAAAGAGGCCTGAAATGGACGGTGAAAATATCTGATTTTGGTCTCAGTAAAGACATTGATAGAAGCAAGTCGTCCACTCACTCAGACATAAAAGGATCCCGCGGATTCATGGCTCCAGAAGTCTTGAAGTTTATGTTGGCACCAAGGAAACAAGGGACAAGTGAAAAAATGAAAATTAGAAAGGTTAGAGCAGTGGTTCTCAATCGGGGGTCCGCAAAGCAATTTTAGGGGGTCCGCGAAGCCTAAAAATAGTTCATAACCTAATTTTTTTAATTTGGAAAATCAAGAGACAGTTTTGCTTCATTACTAGTAAAACTCCAGAGCTCACATCAGCAGAATAGCCGCCTGAGATGAAACATCCTACTGAGCACATTCATTTTAATTGCTAAATTGCCAATAGCCTACTGATACAAACATTTTGCTGTTTAGAGATGTTTTGTTGGGGATTGCGGAAAAAGGTTGAATGAGTAAGGTCAATTACGGTGACTTTGAAATGTTTACAAAAGATATATCCCTACACAACCACATTTTCTATAATAACTTCAAGATAAGCTGCTAGATAGAAATGACCAGGCTTGACGTAACATGTTCATTAAAATAATTCGTTTGTCAATTTTGGTGCCATATTTGTATACCAAAATGAGTCGTCGGAAGCGTTACGCGTAATTATTACATTCGCCAACCACCAATAGGCCTATTTGTGAAAATGGATTTTTCGGCACTCGCTCATATCAAATTGAAGGCGCTGATTTTGAAAACACGACCACATATTTCAAGAAATGCAGTTGCAGAATTCGATTTGAAATAATAGTAGCCAAACCAATTTCTACATGAATAGTGTGATCATATTTTCAAGAAAAGTCATTTTGTTGATGTATATCACTAAGCCTACAGTTTTCATTTGCACAAGACAGATGGCGATTGCACCATAATTGAGCTAAATTTGAACTAAAACTTTGTGGGGGTCCGTGACGGTCCAAAAGGGGTCTGCGAAGACGAAAAGGGTCTGCGAAGACAAAAAGGTCGAGAATCATTGGGTTAGAGCAGAGTTCTCAAACCTGCAGCCCCCGAGAACATTTTGTGCGACCCGCGAAGCCATTTTGGAATTTCAAGTATCCGACAATATATTCAAGTGTCATATATCTGTTTTAGATTTAAGAGCTTAAAGTTCACTCTAAAAATACTACAAAAACTTGAAATCTAAACAAACTTCACTATCACATCACTTCTAAAATTCGCCATGCAGTGGACAACGGTATTACGTCACATTTCAGGTTCATGATGATAAAACATGTCCCGTTGATGATTTGTGACTGAAAATTGTGATTTTGTTTCAAATTACTCGATTTTGGAATGACTGGGTGATGAACTAAAAATGAGTCGTGTCGAACGTTAAAATCAGAGAAGGGCTTGCATCTCCAAATAGTGACTTGGTAATCCTGCAGACGCAACAAGCTAAGAAACTGTCGTGTGGAATAGTAATACATCAAAAGCCCGTAGCCTGCATTGGGTAGGGTATATAGATATCGGATTAGGTCTGTATGGAAACCATTGGCATTCTGTGGCTCCGTGACTTATATTTAGTTACATCCTGGGTTTTGTTTGTTCTCTTTATCCATGTTATTATCGGTGGCGGGTAAGGCAGTGGTACGCCCCCCAGCTGTAAAACCAATGGATTCTCAGGCAATTGGTCATTTATAGTCCAGGGGTTCTTAACCAGAGGTCCGTAGACCCATTCGTGGTACAAAGCACCACGTCAGGGTGGGGTTAGAGATGCATTGTTGAAATAGGCCTGTATGCTGTGGAATATATTCTGGGCCAATTTATTCAACTAGAAAATATTCTTGGCGCTGCACGCGATTTTATGTGAATGGACTTTCATATTTTTATATAGGTGCCATCAGAAATTGTGTTGAAAATAAAAAATAGCCTACTTATCACGACTATATCAGAAACTCCGATTTGGCTACACCACTCACACGCTCTGATACCAGATAAATCTTTAGTAAATTCTAAAATATTCTTCATATAATTGTGGCACGTCATAGGTCCACTAGCTACAATATTATGACCCGAGAGCTTTTACGATGTCATCATGCGTCCTCTCGCATTATGTCTTTAACTTATTATTTTAACAAATTGAGCCAGGCACAAAAACTATTTCATTCAAATATTTGAAAATGTGATTTTTTTCGTGCCAAGCGTGAATTAGTATAATAGTAAAGTACATTTTCACGATGTTTGAGGAATGCCTGTCTGCAAGATGCCGTCAAATAAGCCCTACTTCGATATTAAATATTCAATACCCTATTATTGATGCTGCGGCCCGCGGCGTCATCAAAAATTAGGAAATTGGCCCACGAGCACATTTGAATTTGAGACCTCTGGGTTAGAGAATTCAGTATGTATATTGTGTGATTCAATAATCTATTTATTTTGACGCAATCAACCGATGAACATTTTTGGCATCAAACTCTGTATTTAATAGGCCATTCGTTAGAAAACGAACGGTCTATTTCTATGATCATCAACTTTCATCATAATTTTATATCCGAACTGTAGGAATCAAACAAATCATAGGAATCAAACCTTGCTAAGAGTCAAACCTGAGATAACATTTGTTTGATGCTGGAAACCCCTAGAGACTGAGCATTTATTGATGAATGATATATTCTATGCAATTAAGTATGTTCTATGCAAGTAATTTTAAACTTGCAAACTATGACCCAGGTGGATGGGTGGGGGGGGGGGACATCAAAGTCGGTAATCGTATGACATTCTGTAAAGCTGCTGTTAGCTATAATGACCTTCACAGACAGTTTGGTACATGTCTAACAGGAACTAATGGGTTATAAAAACGGCGCTTCTTCGATATACGCCCCACATCTAAACAGTGTTCCAACAAATATTTCCCATGAACACGATAAAATTTATAAACGTCAAAGTAAATTTGTTTTTGCCTTTGATAGACGAATATTAGTATTGGGGAAAAGGAAATATTAAGGTTGGGAAGGGGGGTATTAGGGTTGGGGAGAGGAGATATTAGGGTTGGGAAGGGGGATATCAGTGTTGGAGGAGAGGGGGATATTTGAGTTGGGGGAGGGGGGATATTTGGGTTGGAGGAGAGGAGGATATTAGGGTTGGGGAAGGGGGCATATTAGGGTTGGAGGTGGGTTAGGGTCGAAGTGCGGGTTAGGGTATCCCAAAATTTGGGTTGGGTCGTATTATGGTTGGGAGAGGGTGGGATATTAGGGTTGGATATCGTGTCCCTCCTCCATTTCTAATCTTGGGATACTCCAACTGCAACTTTAATCCTAACCCAAATGTCCACCAACCCTAAGATCCCCCTCTCCTCCAACCCTAATATCCCCCCTTATCCTACCCTAACATCCTCTACTCCAACCCCAATATCCCCTGACCCTAATCTGTGGATACCCTGACCCCTACTTGGGCCCTACCCACATCCAACCCGAATATCATAGTGTCCTATATGGTGTGGATACAAGCAAATCTCACGGCTCAGTGAAATTAGTCTACGTCATACTTCACATTTGGCTGAAAGCGATTGGACGGTAATTTTGAACGGGCTTGCCGAGTACCAAGTACCAAGTCATCATAAGTGTCACTCGGGACTATATTTGATCCAGCAATCTGATTTCTACGGTCCAAGTGAATAACGACAAGTTGGTGACAATATGTTACTGAAATAAATGAGACTCTGTTGCATCAGCTACCGGATATATCTCTTGTATAATTCTAAGTTTGTACATTTTAACCAATCATCTGGCTTCAAACCGAAATTGCTGATTTAGGGCGGGGATAATAAAGTTAGCTGATCCGGGAGAATGCTAATCATGTGAATAAAAACTGCTACTCGGGACGATTTTAGGCAGAGATAATAAAGTTTGCTGATTCGGAAGAATGCTAATCATGTGATTAAATACTGCTAATCGCGACGCCTAAAGATGGAAAAGGCTACACTCGATGGTTATAGTATAGATCAGTGGTTCTCAACCTTTTTCACCTCGCGGACCGGTAAAATTTCAAAAAATATTTGGTGGACCGGTGGACCGTCAAAAACTGAAATCAACCCAAAATGTAAAGTTTGAAACGGTTGTTTGAACGTATGGTACTTGAGAGTAGTATTTTGCGGGTTTTGTTACATTGTAGTATTCAAGTGATTTTCAAGTTAGTCGAGGTAGTTTTTTTTTCCCAGATAAAGCAAGCTAGCGCCGAGAGTCGAATACAGTATTTCGCGACGATGAATGCTGTGGATTAACCGATTATACGCCAACTCGAATAATATTCTTATTGTTTAAACAATATCTAGAGAATAAGCGTCTCGTAGTCGTTTCGTAGTCACCTTGGAAAAATGACTTGACTTGACTCGGCGTCTCAAAAATGTGGATTTAGTCGTGACTCGGAGCAAAATGTTCGAGTCAATTTCCTGCTATCAAATAAGTGGTGTCGACTAAAGTGCTGTACCTGTACGGATAGAACATGCTGCCGACACGCTGATATGATATGTGAGAATTGAGAAACCAGTCATTCAACGATTGCGCAACTTGGATTTACTCGACCTCCGTCGGCAAGTCACAAATAAATTACCGGCAAACGTAGTGATTAGAGCTTACCTTATCGTAGGCTAGTAGTATTTCATCTGTAGTAGTGTCTTTCTGCTCGGCACTAATCCTAACGAACCTCTCGTATCTTATGGCGGATTGTGTATTGGATCATATCAATTTATTTCAACTTCTGAAATTTCATATTCTGTCATCTATTTTGCGGACAGTTACCGACGGTGCGTAGTAGTTCTACGTATAGCCTACTTGAGCCATACAATGCCCCGTGGAATGTATAATTAACCTGGATATTGGATGCTCGATTCATAATTCATGGGAAATCAATCTGTACTTCAATCATCTCGCAAAGGGAAATGGCTTAAATCATGCCTCGAACTTCGAAAATTAGACATGACTTTGTGACTTGACTTTGTCACTTGACTCGTGACTTCACTGGACTCGACTCGCCTGCAAAAACGAGTGACTTGACTTGTCTCGAGTAAGAATGTGCAATCAATCGAATTGACTTGTGACTTGACTAGAAGGTGGGGACTTGGTCCCAACACTCGACAAATCACCTTGTCATGCTATCTTTCTCATTTCCCACTATCATCAGACGTACTATGAATGCAATACGCCGCACGAAAACATGTGGCAACAGCGATATGGGGTTATCCACAAAATGAATGAATCGTAAAATAATGAAAGTACAAACTGTGCGGTTTAGCGAGTCAGCTCGTAGCTGTCGCTCGCATCTCGTCAAGTTTGAACTTCAAGTTAAATCGAACATGTTTCCAGGCCTAATGTTACCTCACGAAGTTCTGAATATGTTAATGTTGATGTTTTATTTATCTCATCAATTGACAAGACTTCAACATTTTACCTCTTGAAATTAAGGTATAAAATTTTGAAATACCTCGCGGACCGGCAGACACGTGGTCGCGGACCGGCGGTTGAGAACCACTGGTATAGATAACTAAGGTAAACCGGTTTACCTTGGTTATCTATAGTTATAGTCGCAGTGTCCCGAGTTTTCAATCAAGTGGCGTTATCTGTTGCATCATAATGCGGAAACGTGTTATAGGCTCTCAGTTGTCAATTTGTTGAATGTTAGAACAGCCTGCTGATAACGATACTACCACTGCAATAGGTAGAATTATCATTACGAAATGAAAGTCGTGTCCAATTCGTACGGTACAGCTAAGAAACGTATTATTATGNAATATTGATATCGCTCTGCAATGGCGGGTACATAATTTGTTGATAGTTTAATGAAGCCATACAAAGGAGACACTCGGCTCGGTCATTATTGGAAATATTTGTGTATAGGAATGGTACGCAGTTTTTATAGATAATTAGTTATCTATAGTTTGATCCGGTTTGTTAAATAATGAGATTAACACTTAATTTATGCGGCGCGATCAACCGGTTTCGTGAATCCTGGGTTGATAAATCCTGACGAACGTGATAATCGACAATATTGCTAATCCAACTTTATTATCTCCGCCCTTAGCATTGTTTGTATGAGTGTCAGTAATTAGGTCACAAACATTTCCGAAAACCATTTTTGACGCAGAACCCTGAAATCTACTGTTCAAATGTTGCTGATAAGGTCTAATACAGTGGTTCCCAACGTGGGTGATATGCCCCCAGTGGGTGATTTTGAGAAATGGGTCGAGAATACCAAAGGGCACGAAAAGGTTAAAGTCCAGTGAGATATATTTAATTAACACGGCCAAAAAATGCACATGAAGCTGGCTTATTCTTCATGTGACATCAACCCAACGGAAAGTAGTCGCAGATAACAGTTGTCCAAGCACAGTCTTGGAAAAATGACCTTTTTTTAGTCAATTAACCAGCAATCAGAGTTGAGTGAATAAATTTCCCGTTTATATGTTCTCTTTCGGATGCAAAAATATGGGGGGCAAAAATTTGTGACGAGCTTGATAAGGGGGCGATGGGTCGAAAAAGGCTGGGAACCTCTGGTCTAATTACTAGCAACACCATTCTGCCGTAATTTCCATATCACATCGCCATCGACCGGGGAATGTTGATCAAAAGTTTCCAAAATTAATTTACCGGGATCGAAGTATTTAATAAAATATTTTCACTCTGGAATATCTCTGCAGACTGAATCTGATTGCATATTCACTAAGCCCTGGATCTCAGAGTGAAGGGCTTCTACTACCTAAAACTGTACTTCATTTTCAATTGAAAGTTATACAGATTCAATAAGATTAAAATCATTATATATTTGTAGGAGGCTGATATCTTTTCATTGGGAATCATTTTCTATTTCACGCTCAGTGGTGGCAAACATCCATTTGGTAATGATTTGCTGAGCCAAGAGGAAAATATCAGAGACAATGTTATTGACTTGGGGGAGTTGAAACCTGAATGTAAGTGAGAATGCCGTTTTCATACATCTTCATTTGAGATTTTAAGCCTCATATGTGGAGAAATTGTTTTACTCAGGAATATCATCATCTTAAGGAGTAGGGAATCTAAACTATTTCGGCACGCTTGAAGGCACTGTGAAAAAAGACGTGATTTTCTGAAGTTAATACAGCACTAAATATATTGCATCTCCTAAACCTAATAAACCCAAATTCTGTGTAAATNGTGTAAGAGATATTTTTTAATGCAGATGAACATGACGCAAAGGAGTTGATATTAGCCATGTTGCAAAAAAAGCCTGAGAAACGAATTACCGCGGCAGCTACAAAAGTGCACTTTCTCTTTTGGAAGGCGGACAAAACATTGGAATTTTATCAAGTAAGAGAGAGAGTCTTTATTTTCATCCAAGCAAAATACATAACAGACGGCAATGATGGTGGTACAGAAAATATGCATGCACAGTATTCGGTATTATATAGGAATGATCGATATGACCTTGAGGGTCAACTAGTCTGATCACACCTGCATCAAACAGGTACACTTGACTCTAAACAGTCTGGCTGTAAAAAATGTTGGATAAAAAAAGGAAAATAAAGGAAAAATTAAATGATAGTAGCAAATGATCAATGAGGTCTATTGCAACAACAATTTCCTTGCTATGCTCTGTTGTTTTAGATTGTTGCAGACATTCTGATGGATCCTAACTATCAAGATGTAAAAGGTAAACTCGAGAAGGGCTGCAAAGATATTACAAAAGGAAATTGGCAAGAGGTATTGAAACGTGACAAGCCAGCTATCACTGCTCATTTTGACGATGAAGATGATAAAAAAAAGAAAAGCAATGCGAAAAAAAAGAAAAGCAATTCGATTCCGTCTACCTTTGACCTAGTTCGTAAAATACGAAATTGGGTAAGATTTGAANGATGTCATTTTGAATTCAAAGATATTTCAAAGTGATATTTTCTTTACTTTTAGGCGCATCATTATAATGATCCCAAAACTACTGACGAACTAAAATCTGACTTGGGATCCTATCCAGATGGTGTAGTAGAACTGTTCAAAAGTCGCTTCCCGTGTCTTTTGCCACACACTTATACTGTAATGAGCAATTTGAAAGATTCGAAAGATTTGAAAGATAGGCTCAGAAAATATTATGATGACAGGTTACTAGACAACAATGTACTGTGGTTATAGCAATGCCTCATTGCAATTATTACTTAAAATATTACAGTGAAACTGTATCAAAGCCTACGCAAGTAAAAGTGGACAAACTCGCATGTAAGAATCTGATGCAGCAGCTCTGGAACAAGCCATGACTCAATATAACAAACATAATGGAAATTTAGGCTTCAATTATGGCTTCAAAAATTCTTGACTTGTGCTCTTGACCTGCATGAATTGCTGCAGAGCTGCATTACGAGTTTAGCACTATATGGTTCTAATTATACCTTCGTACTTAGGCACCTTCTCCAGAACTCTTGATGACAGTGACGATATCCTTGCTTCAGTAAGTATACAATAATATATTCTTGAGAAAATATATCAATTTAACTGTTTTGACTACATATTTTAGGATTCAGAGGATGATGTTTCGTCTGAAGGTAAATGGAAATATTTACTGACAGAGCACATAGACTACTTTTCTGTACAATTGTACAACCTCCAAAGGTGAAGTTTCGGATATTATACCACGAAAGTACCAGTTGGAATTGGCTGAACCGGCAAAGCAAGGTTGTAATTCCTTGATCATCGCTCCAACAGGTTAGTATCAGGATACCTTCACTGCCATGATCCAGTCAGTAATAGTTGATGGAACAGAATTGAAATATGCGAAGCAGTGAATATACCGTATTCGTTTGCAAACTTGCTTGGCTTGCTCCTTGTCTGGCCAATTCGTCTGCCTTTTCATTCCCGGGAATTTGATTATGACTAGAAATCCAAAATAGCGATCTCGTATCCTGCCTTCGATATCCAATAGATCGATTGTAAGATAAGTGCAAGGAGGTGATGTGATGGTCCAGAAATATTATCAATCGCTTGGATTGCGCTTGAACAGTCCACAAGGAGCCTATTAGTATATTGAACTTGCTGTTTTCTGTAGCGCATTGTAGGGCTAAACTTATTCCCACCAATTCTGCAGTGAAGGAACTCGATTCTTCGATAGTGGTTGATAGTTAGCGATGCATGAAATGCTGCCGCAGTGCCTGTTATTGTTTTCGATCTGTCAGTGAAAATCTGCAAGCATCCTGGGAATCGGCTACAGATAGGCTCATTGATTAGCGGTAACAAAGAAGAACATTGTTGGAACTGCAGACTCGTCAATGTTAAATCTATGCGTGCTCGATGCAATTTCCAAGGTGGATGGGGTATTTTACTCAACTGCAGCAGATTATATCCATTTATGTCGCAATTCGGTCGATAAGAAACGAATTGTTTCCTTTTTATCCTTTGTTCCTCCCATGATGTCTGGAAAAGCTGCTCTCGTCACGGGCATTAAAAATCAGCATTCACCTTAGATCTGAATTTCATATGTAAATACGTGTCGCTGGTCCAGGTGCATTTTGCTACACGCAGACAGTACAGAACAAAGTCGCAGCGCGTTGTTTTATAGATATCATCGTTTGATATGATATATGATATCATAATAATCATCAACAGGAGGGTAGTGTGTTGCATCATGTCAATTCATTACAACTTTCCGAGGTTACTTATTCTATTCTGTTTTTCGGCTAATCATTATAGACTGAGGCTACCTAGGCCTAGTTATTTATGTACTGTAGCAGTTCCAGGTATGCGTGAGCGATGCAACGCCTTTTTGCATGTATATTAAACTCAATATTCGTTCCTAAATCCAAAGGCAACTTGACTTGAATTGTGAATTGAGTGAGTCATGGCTTAATTAGACTAGATTTACCTCCAAAAATTGAGTGACTTGACTTCACTCGAGTCAAAATGTGTAATGACTCGAGATGTTTTGTGACTTGAAGGAATTGACATGATCCCAACACTGGTATAAATAAGCATAGCTATCGCATTGCCACGGTAATTTTTTCGAAAGGCAACATTCTGGTATGTGTGCGAGTGTTTTATCATTTTTCTAGTGTGCCAAAATCCCAAAAAGTTTTGGACTACTTGTCTTATCAGTTAGCTTAATTCTACATCTGAACGTAAGGGTTATCATGTGAGCAAGACGGGATGTCCCAATAAGAACATGCCCGCCGTAAAAACAGCCCCTGAATTTCTCTCTCTCATTTGAGAGACGTCGAAAGTCACATTAGATAGAGAGTTAGGGGTAGCAGACAATTTGATTTACTGGTAGTTGAATAAGTGTTGAAATATGAAAAAATATATGCCAAGAACTTCCAAATTATGCAGATCCCAGGTTTCTAGATTTACTTCTTTCTTGAAAATTGATGACATCACTTGACTAGGCGTAATCGCGCAATCGTACGCTGCAATTATCCATGTTTTTGACAATGCGGATCTATTTCCTTTTAAATAGTGTTATTCTTCAGAAAGGTGTCGCATAACCAGAAGCTCAACGGATATAGATCATTATTGCTAATAATATTTTGCTGTCAATGATTTCTGCTTTTGATGTCGGTATTATGGAAATTATTGTTCAGGTACCATTCTACATCTCGCTGATAACTTCGCAAATGCATATCGGTGTTAGTTATTGTTATATTGTGTGTTTTGTGCCAATATTACAATATTATATATATATAGAATATTCTTGACAGTTGATTATTGTGGTGTCGTAGGTCCTATGCCAACATACGTCCACCTCATCAACATATACTTTGACTCTGCAGTACAACTGTTGCATCCTATATCTATATCAATACTTCTTTTCACAGGATCTGGTAAAACAGTGGTTGCATATGAAATAATCAGACACCATCTGCAGCAAAGCCATGCCAAGTCTATACTTTTCTTTGTATCGAAGACAACACTGGCATTGCAGCAACATCGCTTTTTTGAACTGTAGGTCAACTAAGGATTTCTTGTGCAACAATTGAAAATTTGCCACTATATTTAGTTATCTGAAGACACTCGATGACGGTAAAATTGACTATATCATTGGTGAAAACTCAACCCACGCACCTACTGGTGTAGTCTTGAAAGTCCGAAGACTAGTTATCCTCACGCCTCAAATTTTGATTGATGAATTGAAGAGGTTTGATTGCGTTGTGAAATGCTTTTGTCTATGAAATTTGTGTTGTGTGATGCTGCAGAAGTCGAACATCCATCAAGTTCAGTGATTTTTCTTTGCTTATCTTCGACGAATGTCACAATGCAACCAAGAAGCACCCTTACAAGCAAGTCATGGATTTATTTCTGGATAGTCAGCCGCAAGAGAGAGTAAATGTGCAGGTACAGACACTTTTTCACTAATATATCACTGCTATATTTTAGAAGTTTTACGTACTTAATACTTATTTTTGATTTACTGCAAGTCAATCTAATGAAATGTAATGTAGGATAGGCTACTTGTGATATTTAAATGTGAACTGGGCAAATTCGAGGATTTAGGGGATTCGAGTTCTAAACGGAATACCACCTCTTGTGACATCATAGTAATATGAAACAATGAATGATTTCACAAGTTTAAATGTGTACTGTACAATTTACATTTTTTGCAACCACAAAGAAATTAATGACAGTTACATCACAGCAGGACTAATTTGGTATTTCTTGACCATGGGTATTTCATAGCTCTCGGTCACAGTGCTGTTCTTCAATTATTACTTCCCAGCAATGTCCTACCAACTAACCTTCCCAAGTGTCCAAAGTACAATTGGTTACTTGTTTTACCATTTGCTCCTTGTCCACAAATTGCAACAATGGGAAGAAAGTACCGACAAATTATTTTGAGTTGATAAAATAACTCGAAAATATCTACCAAAAAACCACTCGACTCGGATATCGTAATTGACATCAGTGTCGACCCATGAAGTCATTGGCCATTCGACTGGAACATTGTAACAATTCCAGTTCTGATAACAAAGAAACTATTTGTGCCAGACGTCACTAAGAACCAAGAACTAATTTGTTGTCAATGCAGTGTCGGAATCAAATCCCTACCTTCGAATCACAATTCATCTTGAGTCATTGCACAATTTGACTAGAGTCAAGTCAAGTCACAAGTCGAGTCAAGTTGAATTTCTGAAGTACTAAGCATGATTCAAAGTCGTTGCCTTTTGCTAGCGGTTGAAAATAAAGATTTAGTCGCTAATTATTCTGAATCAATGTAAGAATATAGGGATAAATCTAGAATCAAAAATGCGCTGTATCTCTCACGCAGAAATCAGAAGTATGTCACCGTATAGCCGCAGTCTATGATTGTCAGTTAAAAATAGAGGATAGAATACGACATCAAAGAAAGTTGGAGAACATTGATATGATGCAACACAGTACCCATTAGGCGATCAATACATCCATGACATGCAATTGAAGCATGCTCCAATTGTTGACGAGTAATATATTCTTGCAAACTATAGTCACTCAATTCAAGACATACAGCAGGGTTGGTTAAGGTGAGCACTCAATACAACAGAGATACATTGCTATTAGACTATGTTACAACTGGTGCAACAAGACCTGCAATCTTTGTTCAATTCATTTGCAGTCAAGTTATTCGTGATATAGCAATGAAGGCACAGTAAATTGCAAAATCACTGTTGACACCAGCATATAGCGAACAATCCAAAAGATACACTAGATGTAGCAAACTTTTTAACTTCGATTACTGAATGACTTGAAATTGACTGGTCAATTTTGCCCTTGGTCAAAAGTCAATCTGCATTTCTGAAAAGCCGAGTCAAGTCATGGCTCGAGTCATTCCAACACTGGCTCAATCGTGCAAAAATATACATTACTGGATCAAGTCAATCATTGAAAAGACCTTCCAAGATGGCCGATGTCTGCGATTGTAAACACCAACCAACCACGCGCTGAATCACACGTCATTAAATTTAGTGATATTTAACTTTGAGGTCATTGGAATGACAGCATCTCCTGGTGTGGGTCGAGGCAATACCCGAGAAAAAGTTCTTGAAAACCTCATCACCCTGTTGGCAAATCTCAATATCACGGATTGTCCAGTTACGGTTGAGAAGAATATTGACGAGTTGAAAAAGCATCAAAATGAAATAAAAGAAAGTAAGTTTCATAGATACTTGATCACCTAAAACGGGAATGGCAAAAGTTTGATCTGAAAATTCACATCACATTCAAGATGTTCAACATTTTAGCCCATATGAGAGTCAGGATTCACGAGGATAAATATTCAAAGAAAATATTGAAAGCCATCGATTTGATCGAAAAGGAAATTCGGGACGAGAATATGTTCGGAAATAAACGTGAGTGAAAATGAGTTGTTAATTATGGTTTTTTAGTTTCTTTTCTCTTTGTTTAATCCTTTACGACAAAAAAATAGTGTGCTTTTTAGATCACACTCCAACCAACTAGCTTCATATACTCATGTGCTAATAAACTATTGTGTTCCTGTTTGCCAATTCAGCCGACCAGATTTCAGAACCACCGTATGATAAGACCAAACAATCATACGAAATGTGGGTAATTGAACTCATCAAGCATGTGAAAATGAGAGTCACGCATTCTGAACGTGCCAAAACTGTGAGCATCTACGCAGAACATTTGCAAGTATGTTTTGTCCATTACAAATTCAATCTTATAGTGATAATATATTTGATGTTCATGTCTAGATGTATTACAATCTGCTCTATTTGAAGAAACACATACCACGGGCTATTGATTTCACAAACGCTACATTATCAATCGATCAAGATAGTCCCCAAGGAAAATGGTTGAGGAAAATCAATTGCGGTGGGATAATATTTTTGCATCGAAATACTAGGCATTTGATGAACTTATCAATATCGTTATCTTTTCTTCCAAGTTGACTCGAGGCAGTATTNTGAGATTATGGGAAGATTCATCTCAGTAATAAAATTTTAGTATGGTGAATCTCAAGAAAAAATAGCATGAATGAATCTCATCAAGAAGGCAAGAACTGTATCAATGTTTTAATTCATCAAATTACAGAGTTGGAAAGATCATCTCTCAATAGCAAAGTTCCAATGCTGGAAAAATTATTTGAAGAATTGCGGAAGCAATTCAATAACAACCCAGATTCGAGATGTATCATATTTGTGCCTCGCAAGCTAATCGCGAAAGCATTGGCAGATAGCATAAAAAAGGATGAAACTTTGAACTATCTGAAACCAGAATATCTGACTGGTAGTAATGATCATGTGACATCAGGAGGTAATTACATCTGTAAGTCTCCAAATATTATTCATTGCACAACCAAAAATTCCTAGGGATGACAAAGCCCGAACAAGCAAGTGCTCTGGAGGTGTTCCGAACTGGAAAATGCAAAGTGCTGATTTCAACTTCAGTGGCAGAAGAAGGACTCGATATTCGTGCTTGTAACTTGGTCATCATGTACAACTATGTCACTGGAGAAGTGGGGCGTATTCAAAGAGCTGGTAT